>NCQT01064227.1:18098-30103 GCA_002740465.1 Stenocereus thurberi
TTGATGCTTTCAATAAGGCAACTTCAAAAAGATACTTTGCTTTGTCCAATTAAGTTTCATTTTCCTGAAATCTGGGAATTTGAAATTATACATGTGTAGTCACTTTAGGCAAATTAGATGCTACATAGGATAATATTTCACCAGAAATCCGTCTAGGATGGCCAATGTGTATGCTCTTCCCTTTACAAAAAGTACCCGAGGCAAAAACCGATGATGGCAATCAAAACAAGATGGCTTTCATCCATGCTGTAACTGAAATACATAATTTTGGTGCATACAAATTGGACATACTAATAACCCATGAGTACTCCAACTGGATAACATACCATAGGCAGGAAAATCATTGATTGTCCACATTAATGTAGCATGCAATCTAAAATTTTTCCTGTATGAAACATCAACTGTATCCACCCCAACATCCCATAGCATTTTCAATTCATCAATTAAGGTTTGCAAGTACACATTAGTTCTGTTCTTTGAATTTGTTGGACCCAGAATAATACAACTTAAAAACATGTATGGAGTAGTCATACACATATCTGGAGGCAAGTTATAAGGCGTAGCAACAATTGGCCACGCAGAATACGATCTTCCAGATACGGAGAATGGTGTGAAACCATCAGCACATAGACCTAACCTTACATTCCGGGGCTCTGCTGTAAATTTTGGATACTTTTGGTCAAAATGCTTCCACGCTAGTGTATTCAACAGATGTCGGAGAACACCTAGTTCTTGGCGGTGCTCATGGTGCCATCTCATGTGGACGACAGTACTTTTTGATGCATACAGTCTTTGCAATCTTGGGATTAAAGATAGGTAGTGCATTCTCGCACATGAAACCTCCTTATGACCTTGTTGGTTGGAGTTCTTTGTTAATTGTCTTACATGTCCACAAAATTTACATGCAGACAAACCCTTGTCACGCTTATAATAAATCATACAACTATTTTGACAACAATCAATTTCCTGAACATCCATGCCTAAATCTTTCACTTTTCTCAGCTGCTGATGATAATTTTTTGGAATGCGACTTTCAGGAGGGCATATGTCTTTCATCAGACCAACAACTTCGTTGAAACAATATTGAGACATGTTGTGTCCTGATTTAATATTAAGTAGCCTCACAGACATTTCTAGTTCAGTTATGTTACACCCTTCATATAAGGGTCTTTGGGCAGATTCAAGCATAGTGTAAAATGCCTCAGGATTTACATCATAAAAGCTACTCCTGTTCATTTCATTAGCTTGGAAGGCAGCATGAAGCATGTTCTCCATATGATTATGATCATTGTGATCGTAATCAAAATTCATAGATTGTGAACTACTTCCACCCCCTACTTTCAAATTATCTTCTTTCCCATGACTTGTCCAATACCAATAATTTTTCACAAACCCTTTTCTATACAAATGAGCCTTTACAATGTTAGGTGTAAAATACTGCATATTCTTGCACTTCACACATGGGCATCTATAAACTCCATTAATTCTATATTCCTCCTGATTTTGTGCAAATTCATCAAACATATTTACTCCTGTCAACCACTCATTTCTAAGCCCATGTCCATCAGGATTTCTCCTCTTATACATCTATTGACGATGCAACGACCCATCCATTTATTGCTAATCTGGTTGCCTTAATAATTATGTATACTAGAAGTAATGTCAATAAATATCTTTTAGAAATTGATTTAAACAATGACCGATAAATTATTGTAATACATCATACAATTCAATATTTGAAAGATAATAATGAACTTATGTACGAATATTAACATAATGTTTAAGCACATAAATAATTATAGGTAAAATAATAAAAAAACATGTTTTAATCGACAAAAAACAACGCTAAACTTGTGATAGGAGCATGAACAATTGCGATTTTTTTTTAGTCGTTGAACATTATTTCTTTTTTTGCCCATCTAAAATACACAACAAATAAGTCATAACTAACACAATTTACCAAAACGAATATTTCCCTTTCAACATATGGCCGTTTAAATCAAAAATGATTTTGTGCACGCAAATTTTTAATAACATTTTTGTTCCATTATCGATAACTACTTACAAACTATTTCATTTATCCAAATCAATATACATTGCAAATTAAATTAAAGATTAAACTATTCACTACAATTTTTACATTCAGTAATGACACCAATAAAATAAATTACTTTCATATTTAGTTCACATTTTATATTCTCATATTCCGAAAATAGATTTACACAAAAACCTAAAATACAACAATGCAATAAAACATATATACTATACAAAATTAAATTTACCATAACCATTTTATTTATCATAATAAATCAAATTAAGTATCAAACACAAATTAAACTATTTATTTCACAGTTCATCCAAATAAACAAACCCAAAAAAAAACAGAAAGCTATGAACCAAAAAGGAAAATAAAAATACTTAAAAAATCAAGCAAATCATACAAAAAATTAAACATAATGCAAAAAATGATATACTTCACATACTTAGCAAAAGTTAATATATAAAACAAATAGAACCCAAAAAAAAAAACCATACCTAACAAACTTAAATCATTTATCAAAATAAAACATATTCTAAATGCTTAACTACTTACAACTATTTCATTTATCCAAATCAACATACACTACAAATTAAATTAAACATTAAATAATTTACTATAAATTTTATATTCACTAATGACATTAATGAAACAAATTTAATTCATTTTTATTTCACATTTACATTCCTGTATTTTGACAATATATTTTCAAAAAAATCTAAAATACAACAATGTAATTAAACATATATATGGTACGCAAAAAAAATTTAACATATCTACCTTATTTATCAAAATAAACCTAATTAACACTCAAACACAAATTACACTATTTATTTCACACTTCATCCAAATAAACTAATCCAAAAATACCCAAAAATACCATTAAACAAAAAATAAAATAAGCATATACTTCACATACTTACATAAAATTAATGTATACAACAAATCGAAGAAAAAGTAAACTTACTTAATAAACTTAAATCATTTACCAAAACAAAACACATTATACATGCTTAGCATACTTCAATGTTTTATAATAATTATACAATTTTATAAATATACATGCTTCATATATTTTATTCCACTTATCCAAACAAATGTACTTCACAAATCAAACAAAAAAAATTAACATAATCAACAACAATTCCATATACTTAACAACATAATTATCAAAAATTAACACAATTACAAAAAATTAACATAATTCACATCAATATTTTCCACATCCATATTTTAGAAAACAAAATAAAGTAAATAAACTATACAAATATGCTTCAAAATTAAATTTCACAAAATTTAACAGCACATACTAAATTAATATAATTTCAAAACATAACAATTCCACCAACTTTTAAATATTCGAAAAAATAATCGGACTACCGGAAAATGGACGGCGGCAGCGGCGGCGGCGGCAACTCTTCACCCCATTCACGACAAATCAACTACCATAAAAAAACACTAATTAACTCAAAATTTCAATTTTAAACAACAAATTAACTAAAAATAATCAAATTACCAATGAATTATGAACAATGACAACCCTCTTCACTAATCACTGGTCACCGGAAAAAATAGAGTGCTCCCCTCTCTCTCTCCTTGTTGCTCTATTTCTCTCTCCCTCTCTCCTCGTTTCTCTCTCTATGTTGCGAAGTTGACGACGAAGACGAAGGAGGCACGCTTAAAAAACCAGATCTGTTTTTGTCTTGGGAAACGTTTTTTTTGTCCGACGGAAATTAGTTGGAGTCCAATGGAATTTCAAATTTTCGAAGGAAATTTCAGTCAGAAAGTCCGTCGAACTCCAACGTAATTTCCGTCAGAAACAAAAAATTCTCCATCATGTAGGTAACCGAAAAGCACCAATCTTTCAAACATACCTTTCTCTTTTTTCCTTTCCTTCTTTTGTTTAGTTTTATTTAATTTCAAAGAGGTAACCTTTAGTAATTTAGTTCTCATCTGTTGTAAGTATTTACTTTTATCTTTTCCCTTCTTCTAATTAAAGTTTTAATTTTTATTATTGTACTTAATATGTTGCATGCGTTTTCTTAAATGTGACAGTTTTATTTCCTGATTTGATTAGTAGAGGTCATCAATAATGATGGGTGCCATTATACTGTACCTTCGTTCCCAAGTTTAGATCTTTTGGTTTAGGCCAACGGAGTCAGATGGTCCCCATACAAGGGGCCTATTTTTTAAAAGCCTTCTTTTACAAGGCCCAAGTGCATTTCAATCGTCCCTTTGGTTTAAGGGTTAGTAAAAAAAGTAAAATTATTTTGGTTAGTTTTTTGTTAAAACTGGTTTGCGACTTTATTCCCATTAATTTTCTTAAAATTAAGGGGGAAAATAGGTTTTCGATCTTAGGCAAAATAGAGATAACTAGTTTCCTATCCGTGTTCCTGGGCCTATAGGGTTCCTAGGCCATGACTTGTCATGCTCCTGCATATGCTTGACTTTCTATTCGTTTTCCTATTTTGATATGAATCAAAGTGCACCTAGCAAACAAGTCTACTCATTCATGAGGGACCACACCTAGGCACTGGGTCATGGTCCTTACACCTCTAAATAAATAGAAAAACATTCCATTATATTAAAGAACCCTGTTAGAAATATTATTTCTAATTTATAGAGTGTAATGGAAATATTTATATACATTTGGTGTAACTTCTCATCTGATAACATCGATGAGCAAAGGCTCTTGAAGAATTCACTTATCTCAATGAGAGGTGCTGAAACATCATCATGAAGTGCATCAAACCTATCAAAAGAATATTCTCCATGAGCACAAGACAATCACAGCTTTTCATGTTGTGGAACTTTGCAGAGTTTGAATCCACAAGATATGATAGATTCCAGTAATGGTCATCTATCATAAGCCCTTTTACCATTCTCATAATGCTCTCTCCGGCTCTAATGAAAACACATACTTTGCCTTTGATTCAACCACTTTACTATTCCTTCTATATTTCAAATTCAAGTGATCATGATCACAAAGCACTATTGAATCCATTCCTGCGTTGACATTATCTTTAGCATTCATTGAAATATCTATGATAGTGTTGATGATATCTTAAAAAAGTTCTTCGCAATGTGCATTACATATAAATTTTGCAAAGTAGTTGATCGTTCCAATTTGAAAACTCCCAAAATATGCTTTGTTTCGTTTGATCATGTAGAATTTTTTTTTTTTGGGGGAATTTGGGAATGGTAAATTCTCCTTCTGTGGTGACTTTGAGGAAGTTGAAAACACATTCACATATTTATTCCTGCATAATTCCATGAGAGAACACAAATGTATAGTTTTCCCTTTTGTGAATGCCCTTATATTTCTTCAAAAAGCATGATTTCGTTATAAGAAACGCTCATGACATTCAAACCATGAAACTTTGTGTCTATGCTTGAGCTTCAATGCATGCAAACTGGGCATGAAATGACACCATTTGCTTCATCTAGATAACATTCCATATGCATGAAAATCATCACTAGTCAACATCAATGTCACCTTCATTAAAAACTTTCCACCCTTTAATATATCATAAGTTCGTACATCAACTTCCCATAGGGTTTTAGCTTATCTATAAGAGGCTACAAGTACANATAAATTTTATTTTTGGGATTTGTAGGTCCATCCATGATACATGTCAAGAACATATAAGGTATGGTCATGCATGACTCCAGTGCTAGGTTATGAGGCATTACAACAATAGGCCAAATTAAGTAAGGCCAAATTAAGTAAGACTCTAAAGGTTGGCGAATGGATTAAACCCATCAGCACATAAGTCAAGTCTAATGTTTATTAGATCAATGGCAAAATTGTATTTCCACGATTTCCAATCTAATGGATGACATAGAATACCATCCTCCCACAATGCTCATAGTGTCATCCCATGTGCTCATCTAGTGCTCCTCAATAGCCGCTGAAGTCTTGGTATTCAAGCAAGCAATGTACAAAAAAAAAAAAATTATCTTTTGGACCATCGAGGTTAGGGCAAATAATTTTCCAGACCCACATTTTCTGATAAATATTTACTATCCCTCCAACTTTGGATAAACATTTTTTGAGACCGAAGTTGACCAAACTTATCTTTTTTAAAATTGCACCAAGGACCCTAAGTTTCTAATATTTGTATATCTAACCTAAATTCTTAAAAACTTACTTTTGAAAAATAAAAATTTGTGCATGTGGTTTTTTGCTCATAAGTATTTCTCAACGCTCTCTATCAATTGGTATCAGAGTCACATGACCAAAAAATAATGAAGATAATTAATCTAATTAGTGATTAATTAAGCTAATTAACTGTGATTAACTATGATTAATGCTAGAATCATCACCTACTTGCCCTGGACCAAATTATTCACATATTGTTCACTCACTGAAAGACCTTTCTCCATTAGCACCTTAATTAAATTATGTCACTGATATAATTTTAGAATTAAAAGCAAAATTAGCTAAAATTAATACCAAAGTCAAGGAGGTTAAGAAGCAAATATCCGTAATTTTTTCTTCTCTAGTTAACAAAGTAAGACATAGCGAAAAAGTAACTTTTAGTTTTAGTACTCTGTTTCAGCATAAATATCCTTTCCAAAATCCAAAAATAAGATTCCGTTTCCCTTGCATAATATAAAAATTCAAAAAAAAAAGTTGGAGAAAAATCATGTGAAAAATCGGCTGAAAAAATAGAAAAAGAAGGAGAAGATGGAATATAAGCAGTATACCCTCAAACAACTACAAAATATGTTCAAGATAGAACAGAATCCAGAAGAATTAACCAAGATCATAAGCGCAATTAGAATTAATATGATATTTATTTGATGATAATGAAGCGACTAATAATATCTTATTAGAAGAAGAAATATATCAACAGATGAACCTCATTAAACTAGAAGATCTTAATATGTTACCTTAGAAGAAATTAAAAGAAAGTTAGATAAAAAATATGATAAAATGACAATTAAAGATGAGATTAATGAAATTGGAGAAGAACTCGACTTAGGAGAAATAGAGACTAATCTGGTTAACAATGTTGTTCCTAAACCGAAGGAATTCGGTGAAACTTCTAGGAGAAATACTCATTTCTTAAGACCTAGGTACGTTCCAGCAGAACGAGCAACTAATTTTTCCTTCGAGTTCATCCCAAAGAAAACTACAACTTTGAAGAAGTTGGCCTTACCCCAATTAGTCAGACGGGATATAACTTAAATATAGATGGAGCGCGTAATAGAGAAGAAATACTCGAGTATTGAAAAAGAGGAATGAATAGTGTCCTAAACCATAATACTACCTAGACTGCTATAAATTTCTTAAATTATATCGAACATAGTTTTTCTAACACGGTAGCTGACTGATATGATTGATTAACTGAAGAAGGTAAAAATACATTAGGAATGATAGAAACACCAGCTGCTATGTTTAAAAATCTATGCAAAGAAATTGAAACTAAATTTATCGATGCAAAACTTGATTCTAAAGAAATGGCAAGAGAATGCAGAGAAAGATTAATAATACAGAACTATGGGATATGAGATATATGAAAAGTTATACTACTGAATTTAGTCAATATTATTATAAAATTGGGCACAATAAGATTAATCTTGATATGTTCTATGATTAATTGTCATATCCGATAAATTTCGTAATTAATGAAAAGCACATTGCATGGCTTGAACGTGCAGATACGGTTGACATCCTTAATTTAAGAATCTCTTATTTAAGAAAATGGATCAATGATCAATGTCTTGATCTCAAAAAGTAAAAGAAAATTAAGAAGCAATTCCTAACTTACTGGAATTCACCTCATCAATGGGGAAAAGAGCCTGTAAAAAGAAGAAAAAGAAAATTCTATAAGAAAAAGAGCTTTAACAAGCAAAGGGGTAAGAAATATAGAAGAACATATTATAGTAAATCAAGTCCTAAAAAACAAAGATTTTTTTGTAAAGCAGCTTATTATCTTGCAGGAAAAAATAACTGCAAATGCTGTGCACGCGGAGAAGTTGGACATTGTGCTAATGAATGCAAAAATAGGAAGAATAATAAGCTTATTGAAACCTTAGGTAACCTAAATTATATTGAGCTTAGTGAAAATGAGGCATTAGACCTAGCACTAAGTAATAACAAAGGAATTGTTGAAATTATAATGGATAATGAATATGAAGAAATTGATTATGAAGAAATAAGTTATATGATGAAAAGTAGCTCAATTAGTCTTGGTGATCTCTAAGGAGAAGAGTTTGTTATAGATGATGATAACGAAGAAGTCAAAGGAGATTGGATTCCTCCCATAATCCAAAGAGACATGATCTATAAAAAGTCCATCTTTTTAGTTAAAAAGCAAAGATGTATGTGAGATGATGGAAGGAGATCTAGAAATCAAATATTGTGAGTATAATGTGAGAGAAGTTAATCTCATTAATTAGAAAAATATCCTTAAGCATAACAGAGATAGAAAGTATAGATATATCCATATGGGAAGTGTCCAAATTCAAATCACTCTATTATAATATTATGGTAAAAATATTGATCTCTATGCTTTGCTCTGTGATATTAGGCATACTAAGTTCAATAATCAAAGTACCATAGGAATAAAGACTAACTTATGTAATGGATCGGCAGGGTTCAATTGTAGTCCTGAATATTATGTGAGTCTAAAGGATAAGTTTGCTGAAAACTTTCTATCTCTCAAGATAAAAATAGTTGGAATGGACATGAAAAGAGGAGGATATCTATTAAGGATATTCTAAAAAATTATCTACAAATTAGATAATACTATAGATCCAAAGACTAAGGTCACCATGATGGAGGCAGAAAAATTTAAAAGCTCTACCCCTATGCAAAAAAATCAGAGGATTAAATTCAATCCATAAGAGATAAAGATTGATCCTTCATGGATATCTATCTTTGCGAACCCTACAAAAATCAATAAGAAAAATGTTATCAAAATTGATGAGGATGGTAAAATTACCATTAAACCTCAATTATTAAGAAGCCTGAGTGTTAGATCAGACTGGGAAGAAGGATCTTCATCAGCTAAAGAAGAGCTTAAAAAAGATGATACAATGAGTATAACCAGTGAAATAAGTAGAATGAGTTTTGAACCCGTAAGACATAGTATAGATCAAAGTATGAGTCTAGAAAGAAAAGATATTGGGTACAAAACAAGAACTGTTAGTGAACTAATTTATGAGAATGAATTAGTCAAAAATATGACTATGGAAATGCGCTATGAAGTCATCAACACAAATCCTAATAACATTTATATCCCAATAAATGTTTGCTTGGAGGGATATAACAAATATGAGTTGTGTGTCTGCATAGATAGTGGTTGTTCTGTATGCTTTGGAAAAAGATCATTATTTCTAGAGTTTATGTGAAAATGAGCTAAAAATCCTGTACAGGTGAGAATAGTAGATAACAACATCATAAGTCACAATAACGCAATAGAAGGATTATCCATAGAATTAGGAGGAGTTCAATGCATTATACCAGTTCTATGGGCCACTAACCAACCCTCTCATAATATGATTATTGGAAATAATTTTTAGAGATTATATTCCCGGTGCACACAGACCATAAATCAGATAATATTCACAATTAATGGCCACTCCGTTCCTATTCAAAAATTAAATAAGGCTTACGCTTATCAGAAAATTGAATTTACACACAGCCAGCGTGGTGAGAAGGTAATACCGGAACAACGAGAGGAAGCATTAACAATTTCATTATTGAGTTATCTATTAAAGAGCAGATTGTCAAACAACAAGAAAAATTATGCAAAGAGCTCTACTCTGATAATCCACTAAAGTTTTAGGAAAAAGATAAAACATTTGCTAAAATCACTCTATAAAATCCAACACTATTATCCGAGTCAAACAAATGATATATACACATCTGGATATCCAGGATATCCAAGAATTTGATAAATAAATCAAAGAACTTCTAGATAAAGGATTAAGCAAGAATAGCAAGAGTCACTCACACCAGTCCCGCTTTCATGATAAGAAATCATGCAGAAGAAAAAAGAGAAAAGTAAGGATGGTGATCAATTACAAAAAGTTTAATGATAATACTGCCTTTGATGGATGTTATATTCCTAACAAAACGTTCCTTTTTAACAGAATTTAAGGAGCCTCTTGGTTCTCAAAAATGGATTGCAAAAATGAATATTGACATATAAAGATGGATGAGGAAAGCATTCCTTTAACTACGTTTAGTGCCCATAGGGACATTATGAATGGATAGTAATGTCATTTGGTCTTAAAAATACACCTCAAATGTTTCAAAGAAGAATGGATAATATCTTTAAAGACCTTAATCATTGTTACTTATTTTACATTCATGATATCCTTGTCTTTTCTAAAATCATAAAGCAGCACAAAGATGATGTCTTAACTGTCACCCAAAGATGTATTGATCATGGTATCATACTTGGAAAAAGTAAGTGCATTTATGCTGAACAAGAAATTGAGTTCTTAGGTGTAGAGATAGAAGCTGGACGAATCATTCTACAAAAACATATCATAAAAAAATAGAAAATTTTCCTGAAAAAATTGAAAATAGGAAGCGACTATGCGTCAGATTTCATTAAAGATTTAGCTAAACTAAGAAAGTCATTGTAGCAAAAACTCAAGAAAGAAGTAAGTTAGACGTGGACCACTAATGATACAAAGATTGTTCAGAATTTCAAAAACATGTGTAAAAATCTTTCTGTTCTTAATTTGCTTAATAAAGGAGATGACTTAGTTCTTGAGACAAATGCTAGCAATGAGCACTGGAGCACAGTACTCAAAATCCAAGAAGGAGAAAAACCTTACAAATACTGCAATGAAAGTTCTAATAAAGCTGAATGTAACTATCCTATGACGGAAAAAGAAATCCTTGCAGTTATAAGGGGCATTAAGAAGTTCTTAATCTTTTTAGCCCCAAAACTTTTTCTTATTCAAACTGATTGCAAAGGAATACTTGATCTTATGAAAAAGAATTTATCAAATATGCAAGCTCAAGGGTGATTCCTACAATGACAATTATAGCTTAACCAGTTTTCCTTCTCTATTGGACATATACGGGGACCGAAGAACTTTCTGACAGATAGTTTAACTCGAGAACTCGCCTCTGGTGATCATCAAAGCTGACCTCCTACCAGAAAAGAGGGAAATGCATAATGAAATATCATTCCTACTAGAGCGGATTTCTCATTCTAGTAGAGTCCTTATTGATAACTTGGAACTCCACACAAAGAGTAGATCACTTTTTGGTCTAATATCTACAGCTCACCTAATAACCCAAAGATTTTCCTTTCTAGAGTTACAAGTTAATTACCTACGGTGTGCTTATGATATCAAGAAAAGATAAGTTCTCACATTCAAGAAAAATGGTTCAATGAGTGGTATGCAGCCTGCATCGACTTTTATCATTATTATTCGTATGACATTTTGGAGTCCTGGAGTATAACTATCTACTTTCCCAACAAGTCTGGAGTTGGTAGTGTTAGTTTTCCAACAAATTCAATATCTTCAATTGACCTTATCATTAAAGTTTGAGAATATGGGATGGTACTTTACTTTGTAGAAATCCCATATCCAAAGTTCCTATTTTTGTCAAGACTAACAAAATTTCAGCAATGTATGTTCCAAAGAATCCATTGGATTCTTACACCTTTTGAAGGTCTACTAAAAATTCTAGTTAGCAGATGTCTAAATTTGAAAGTCTATAGTGCACTACCCGAATATGAGAATGGAAAAGTCAAACCAGCTCATTATCTTATTTAGATCGTTGTTTATGACAATCTCAATGATCAACGACAAGAATGGGATCCTGAATGACGAGAATTAATTACTGATCTTGCTTTAACAAGAGCCATTGGATTTTTCAACATCTATCATCAATATTGGACATTAATTGAACAAGGAAAACGTTAATGCATTGTAAAAACACTACTTTCGCCTATGGTAATGAGTTTAAGGAGTACAGAAGATATAT
>NCQT01064265.1:24854-40048 GCA_002740465.1 Stenocereus thurberi
TAACCATAAACTTCATTTTAGCCGTTGAAACTCATGTGTAGGCCTCTGAATTTTTTTAACTAACAAGCAGTTAGCACATAAGCAATCAGCGAGGGCTAAGCATAGAAACTTTCTTCTATAGCTTAAGCATAGGGATCTTTCTTTTTCATAAATATAACTTCTTAGCATTCCCTTTAAACTATGCATCAAACCTCATTCATATGATGTGCACATAAGGTTATCTTTTTATTTCATAATCATACTTGTCTTGGCATTTCATTCATTTGATATGCATAAGGCATACACACATTTCAAGTCTCATTCATAAGGTATGCGTGAACATGCTTATAAGGCTTTCTTTTTCATGATCGTATCTTACTTAGTATCTCATTTATAAGTTATACTTGGAATGTTCGCATAACTCTTTGCTTTCGTTAGCATGCTTTACTTAGATTTCATTCATATTATATGCACGAGCATCTTTCTTTCTTTTCATAAAAATACTTCACTTAACCTTACTTGAAATCTCATTCACATTTCATTCATAAGAAAAACGCATAACATGCACAGAAAACTTTTCTTCTTTTCTTGAAAGCACTTGGCTTAGCCTCTTGAGGCTCTTGTTCTTTCAAAAGACATTTCATTTCGTATTGGTCATGCAAAGACCCTTATAAGCTTTTCACTTCTCATTTCATATGGCCTCTTAGGGCCTGTAAAAACCTTTTTTCCTTTCGAAACATATAAAATAGCAAAGTGTCAATTGCTTTTCTTTGCTTTTAGGAAAATACATCTGGCATAAGATCATTACAGGGTGCTGATTGGGTGAGATCTATTCTCAACCTCATAGCGAGACCTAATGCTTGCACTTAAGCTCTTACTCCCAGGATGGCTACATATAACATATCGGACCATTACATTACCCTCGTCAGGGTCTTCTAGGGTCTCCTAGTACCAGGACTTATCCCCTAGGCTAACATCATTCATATCATATCATATTATTTGAAGCACATTATCTTAGTCAATTTAAAACGTATCAACTATAACGGCTAATAATTTTGCTGCCTCCCACAGCGAAATACTTTTCATACAACTCACGCATTTATAAAACTCTTTAGGGATTCTCCCGTTCGAGCGGATTCACTCCCAAAACTGTATTCATTTAGTTAAAATGGGCCATCATACACTAATAATTATGGCTACTATCATTTCAACACATGAAATCATTCTTTGAAAAACTCACCCTTATGCACATAATGCAACTTGAGAACATCGAAGGGAAGGAGGTGCACATATATCACATTCAAGCACTTCATAATCAATTCAACACAATGAGCCACACATGGCCTCGCAATCCACACGATTGCGGTTAATTCACAGCCAAGACTCCCTCCTCATAAGTACCGTACTGCAAGAACCTCGAACCAGTCATAGTTCTACCTCAAATCATCCAACTACTATCTCGGTTTTCAACTTGATAATCATAACATATTATCAAAAAGGTCTTATTAAATAGCTACGTATAACTTATCGAGCAAGTAGCAACTGTCCCATAGCTCGTTACCACATACAGAAGCATAAATATATAGGTATATTTTGCATTAACTTGAAATAAGAACTTAATTAACTGAAATAAACTCACAACGCATGAAACTTAGTCTACATTCATGACTTGCGAATAGAAGGTAAGCATACCAAATTCATGCCACTTTCATGCATAATTAATCAACTAATATTCAAAGTATAACCATTCAACTAAACATGCATTGGCGTAAAATGGTCTCAGGTCATTTCAAAGGGTATTCTTAAGCATGAATTAGCTAGTTCAATGTGCGTCAATTTAAAGAATGCCTGTCATTCAAGGGTTACTTATAAACATGAACTAATCAAATTAGCCTGCTTCGATCTTAGGTGATCTTGGTTCATTTCAAACATTCATACATTGAAGCTAAGGGGGTAAACATGCTCACTTCGTCATTCAAATGTTATTTCCAAAGCTGTTTTATCAGCATAGTTCAACTAAATAGGCAAGTATCGATTTGGAGCGTTCATTCACTGTTTCGAAGTTACATTTCAAGTCTGATTGAGCTATTTTAGCATAATACGATTCTAAACGTTCATTTATTACATCGAAATCATTATTCGAATCTAAATAAGTCATTTAGGCATAATGTGAATCAAGCCGTTCGTTTATTACGTCGAAGCGGCTATTCAGGGCAAATCTTCAGGCATGTATTAATTAGGGCATACTTGAATTGATCCTAAGCATTCATATTTCATTTTGAAGCTAATAAACGATTATGAATTAACGAAACATACATATATCGATTCTAGACATTCATAATTCATTTCCTAGTTAATTTTCAGGCATGTGTTAACTGAATATATTTGAATCGATTCTAAACATGCATAATTCATTTCGAACTAAAGTTTCAGGCATGTATTAACTTAACATATTCAAATCGATCCTAAACATGCATAATTCGTTTCGAAGCTACTTTTCAGGCGTTAGTCAACTAAACTAACATACAACGCAACTTAAAAGCTAAAACGATTTCGATGGTACTAATACTTAGGAGGTGAGAAACACCAACCTTGATTCCATGCTAGGGGACCTATTCTAAGGGCTTTGGCTCGACTTTGAGGGCCGGAAAACCTCAATTCTTGATCTAATTAGTCCTAACGCATGCCCAATTGATGTGATTGAAACTCTAGCCCGACACAGACCCAAATAATCATGCCTAGACCCAGTTCTGCCGCTCTTTGTGGTGGCCTCGGCCTGCTGTGGTGGTCATCGGCCTTAGCTGCGACGGTCGCCGGCGTGGTCGCAGCTCCTCGAGCCCTCTCCGCTCCTTCTCACTCTCGCTCTAACTCTCTCTCTCTGTCTCTGTCTCTCTCTCTCTCTCTCTCTCTGTCGTGGTGTCACAAGGGTCGGCCGGCGCCCGACTTGCCGGTCGGCTACCATCGATCTCGGCCCTGACTCGCCGTTCGATGGCCCTCCCCTCTCTCTGGTGTGGTGTTGTGGTCGGGGTGGGGGTGCCATGAAGAGCTTAAAGAAGCCCCCTCTCGCATTTTTCTGCTGATAAGAAGGGGCTTTGGCCCCTTTTTGTCCCGTTTCCCCTTTTTTGACTCAAGCTGATCAGTAATTGGCATTATTGGCATCGCTAGTCTAGTTCGTATCCTGAACTTTAGACTCGAATCACTAATACGACTTTTTATCGTCTATTTTTTTCCAAATATGTCGAGGTTTAATTTTCATAAACCTCGAAATTAATTCTAAAATTGAAATCCTAATCGTATTCAAGAAACAACTAAATAAATCAAATAGCGACTAAATTAAACTATTGATATAATTTAAGGGCAAAAACAGCACGAATTAACTTTAAAATCAATAATAACAATAGTAATGCCTTTTTAATAAAATTATAGCTTCGGAAAGCACATCAATAATCATTTAACTCATATAGTTACTAAAAATACGATTTCACAATGTAAAAAGGTAATAAAATTAGCTTAACGAAAAACAAAGAATGCGGGTCTTACAATCTTCCCCCCTTAAAAGAATTTTGTCCTCGAAATTCTAAATCTAAGTTCGGTCTTTCCTATAATACACGCACACAACTAGGATCTACGCGATAGGCTTTCAAAAGGTTTCATTTTGCAGACACTACTTCTTTTAAATCGAAAGACAATGACTTATGGTATCCAGTCTCCTTCTCGCCGATCCTCTTCAAGCGTCTACTCACTCTGTTTAGACGCCGAGGGCAAATCGCATTGAAGAGGGGCAATTGAGTTGGCGTGGAAGTCCATATTGAGTTTGTTTTGAAAAATGAACAAAGGTGTTCGAAAATCTGGACTCAGTTCGCACGACAGGCACTAATTCTATGTATCTGCATCTTTAAGCAGGCATTGAAAGGCATAACAATCGAGACAATGACATCTTAAAGTCATACACCAACGGTTTCATTCTAAAACATGAGTTCAAGTCACTTTTGGGACCACAATGATTAACATGGAGACTCCTATAACACATTTAGAATTAAAAAAATGTCACATGGCAGCACATAGTATCATTTAAGCATAACAGCGTCACATGGCATCATTTAAGTATAATAGCATAACATAGTATTGCATAGTATCAGCATTTCAGCATTCTCAAGTTTAGGAATTGGAAGTAACATGCAACCGGCTAATATACATGTAGCAAGCAATTTTATAAACGAAAGCATATCTGACCAGTATTTCTATGTTTTTACATCAATCACGAGTAACCTTTAAACATTTCATTCATAGCAACTTAGATAGGGCATGCTAAAGTTGTATGAAGGGGTTAACTTAATCAGGTTTGTTCTAAAACATGAAGACATTAGGTCAATCTAAGGTTAAATCATTTACTAGAAGGTTGCCACATTGCACTAAGGTAGCAGAGATACTAATTGCACCATATTGGCAATAAAAGATCGATTCACATTGACATCACGTACGGTTTACAACAGAGCACTGAAAATCTATGACTAACATGAACTAGCATAATCATGTTGATAAGATCAACTTGGAGAAGGAAATACTGTGGTAGGAATGTAAGTCGATGATTTCGATGGTGGGGAGTCCTTCCCAAGGGTTCTTACTTGGAGCTGATCATCTCTGAAGTTATAGATTCATACAAATGAATGGTTATACTCCTAGATGAGTCCTGGGTCTATGGTTTATGAGCCTACATGCTTCGACTGTGCTACTCCGATCAAACATACAAAGGCAAAAATGTGTGAATGTAGGTTTCTAAGGTTGTCTCATCGTGCTTTAATATGTGTGTATGCAGTTATTCAGCTATTACGGGGAGTTATAGAATTTACAGAATGCAAGCAATAAGTCAGAGATTATGCCATGTCATGAATTATCAAATTTGGATAATCTGAATAATCAAGTCATATACCAATCCAACTCAAGTCAAGCTCTTTCACTAGCGTATACAACCGAAGCACATTAAAACTAAGTTACTTAACCAGGGGGTTTCAATTTCATAGCAAGGCAATAGAGACATCACACAACATCCCCTTGGCATTATAAGAAATCCTTAAGACATGTGGACTCACAGGGTCATCACATAGAGAGAACGCTTAGAATTGTATATACGCGTGTAATCCTCCTTTGCAACTTGTGGTCAATGGTTTGCCCTAAACACCATTCAATTTAGGAAGGATTTGGTGTCCAACTACTAGGGTTGTTTGATTATGGTTGACATTACTGGTCATATAGGCACGCGTTGAGGTCTTCTGAGATACACCCATTCCGCAGGTGATCATAGGAGTCTCACCGTAGGTCGCTTACCTTAGTAGGGATCATTTACTATGTACAATTTCAAAGTCTGCCAGGTTCTTTCTCCCTTATGCTTTCTAGGTATATCAGGGTTCATTTGGGCCAAAACATTATCATCCCTTTCACGAATAACAATCCATATAATAAAAAGAATAGGTAATGCATGGTTTAGGCAATAATTGCAAAGAAGGAGAACGATAGGTACACTTATGCAATGTTTAACGAGCTCCTACCACTAGCACATAGTCTTTCAAGCATGCATACAAAGGTAGCCTCTAATATACTTAGGGAATTCAGCATTCAAAAGAAAAGAGGGAAGATATCATTTAGTAGGATTACCAATTAAAGCAATCAATCTTGACACGTATAGTACAATGGCATGTACTTGGAAACCTAAGCTCGTTCATCATAGCTAAAGAGTGTAAAGTAAAACTTGACTCGACAACAAAAAGATATTAACATTTCGAAACTTTAGATTTCAAAGGTGAAATTACCTGATCTTTTTTGAACTTCTTCTCTACCAACCTTTGAGTACGTCTACTCACTCCATTATGGTGCCGAGGAGCAAATCGTATTTTAGGGGCAAAGACGAGCTGAGAAAAGAATTTTCAATCACTTGAGTCTAATTGACGTGCTTTAACTATCGATTGCCTTATTAGAGCGCACGAAGAATATATTTATCATTCAAAACATCACTTAGCTCACACGATACAAGTGAATTGGACTCACTTCCGAAGACACGGCTCACATACATCCGATTGGCTCAACCTGATCACCTAAAAGTTAATCAGTGAAGTCAATTAGCACATTAGGAATATATCACACCAATGAAGTATTCACAATGCCACCTGAAGGTGTGGGGAGAGCTATTTGACTCTTATACTAACACACAACTTGCCACTTTTACTCAATCGACCTACTCAAGCCTCACATACGTCAAAGATGGTCGTACTATAAAGCACACTTGCACACGAAGCAGGCATATGTCACATAACCACAAAGTGCTCCTAGGCACCTATATGAGGTGCAAGACTCAGGTCGCAGCCTATGGTCGCAGGACCATGCTCTGATACTATCAATGTAACATCCCCAGCCCCTAGGGCCAGAAACGTTACATTTTCTTAACTTTTTAACTAAATTCTGGGGCAAAACGGATAGAGTTTCTCGTAAAAACTGACCATTTCTAGGCTAAATGGCTTATAAAAACTCTCTATAATCAACAGAAGTGCAAAACATTAAAAGAAACTCAACGGCCACACGCCGGAGTTCATAACTCAACGAGCCACCCGCTCGGAGTACACCAAACTGAATAGTTCATTAATAAAGGAAAAGCAAAAGATACAACTCAATAGTTCATACAACCGGAGTATTGGGGTTTACATCCTAAAACATAACTAGCTTTAACTAAGAAGACATATAACTATTTAGATAGTTGGCTCATACGGCCATACAGAGTGACCTTTATACTATATGCATTACATGAACTAGAGTAATTATTTACAAATGTTTATAAGCTAAGAATACTGTACATGACTTCATTAAGAATGTAAGCAGGCACACATGACTCTTTTTCAATCAAGGGTAAACTTCAACTCTGCATAAGAGGCTTGACTTTCACCTGTCATAAAGAAAACCTGAGGAAAAGGGAAAGAGTAGTGGGATAAGCAACTACACGCTCAGTGAGTGTCCCCCGACCCCCTTAAAACCAAAGCCATTGCAGACGATAATATCTTTAATAGTCACATATCACGTATTCATACTTTACTATCATATTAGGCATTCTCAGAGTTCTAATGAAATACTACTAACCATAAACTTCATTTTAGCCATTGAAACTCATGTTTAGGCCTCTGAATTTTTTTAACTAACAAGCACTTAGCACATAAGCAATCATCGAGGGCTAAGCATAGAAACTTTCTTTTATAGCTTAAGCATAGGGATCTTTCTTTTTCATAAATGTAACTTCTTAGCATTCCCTTTAAACTATGCACAAACCTCATTCATATGATGTGCACATAAGGTTATCTTTTTATTTCATAATCATACTTGTCTTGACATTTCATTCATTTGATATGCATAAGGCACACACACATTTCAAGTCTCATTCATAGGGTATGTGTGAACATGCTCATAAGGCTTTCTTTTTCATGATCGTATCTTACTTAGTATCTCATTCATACGTTATACTTGGAAAGTTCACATAATGCTTTGCTTTCATTAGCATGCTTTACTTAGATTTCATTCGTATGATATGCACAAGCATCTTTCTTTCTTTTCGTGACAATACTTCACTTAACCTTACTTGAAATCTCATTCCCATTTCATTCATAAGAAAAGCACATAACATGCATAAAAAACTTTTCTTCTTTTCTTGAAAGGACTTTGCTTAGCCTCTTGAGTCTCTTGTTCTTTCAAAAGACATTTCATTTTATATTGGTCATGCAAAGACCGTTATAAGCTTTTCATATCTCATTTCATGTGGCCTCTTAGGGCCCATAAAAACCTTCTTTTCTTTCGAAACGTATAAATAGCAAAGTGCCAATTGCTTTTCTTTACATTTTAGAAAAATACATCTGGCATAAGATCATTGTAGGGTACTGATTGGGTGAGATCTTTTCTCAACCCCATAGTGAGACATAGAGCTCACACTTAAGCTTTTACTCCCAGGATGGCTACATATAATATATCGGACCATTACATTACCCTCATCAGGGTCTTCTAGGGTCCTCTAGTACCAGGACTTATCCCTTACGCTAACATTATTCATATCATATCATATTGTCCGAAGCACATTATCTTAGCCAATTTAAAGCGTATTGGCCATAAAGGGTGATAATTTTGCTACCTCTCACAGTGAAATACTTTTCGTATAACTCGTGCATTTATAAAACTCTTTAGGGATTCCCCCGTTCGAGTGAGTTCACTCCCAAAAGTGTATTCATTTAGTTAAAATAGGCCATCATACACTAATAATTATGGCTACTATCATTTCAAAACATGAAATCATTCTTTGAAAAACTCACCCTTATGCACATAATACAACTTGAACATCGAAGGGAAGGGGTGCACATGTATCACATTCAAGCACTTCATAATCAATTCAACACAATGAGCCACATATGGCCTCGCAATCCACACGATTGTGGTTAATTCACAGCCCAGACTCTCTCCTCACAAGTACTGTACCGCAAGAACCTCAAATCACTCATAGTTCTACCTCAAACCATCCAACTATCATCTCGATTTTGAATTCGATAATCATAACATATTATCAAAAAGGTCTTATGAAATAGCTACATATAACTTACCGAGCAAGTAGCAACCATCCCAGAGCTCGTTACCATATACAAAAGAATAAATATATAGGTATATTTTGCATTAACTTGAAATAAGAACTTAATTAACTGAAATAAACTCACAACGTATGAAACGTAGTCTACATTCATGACTTGCGAATAGAAGGTAAGCATACCAAATTCATGCCACTTTCATGCATAACTAATCAACTAATATTCAAAGTATAACCATCCAACTAAACATGCATTGGCTTAAAATTTTCTAAGGCCGTTTCAAAGGGTACTCTTATGCATGAATTAGCTAGTTTAATGTGCATCAATTTAAAGAATACTTGCCATTCAAGGGTTACTTATAAACATGAGCTAATCAAATTAGCCTGCTTCGATCTTAGGTGATCTTGGTTCATTTCAAACATTCATAATTTGAAGTTAAGGACGTAAACATGCTCACTTCATCATTCAAATGTTATTTCCAAAGCTGTTTTATCAACATATTCAATTAAATAGTCAAGTATCGATTCGAAGCGTTCATTCATTGTTTTGAGGTTACATTTCAAGTCTAATTGAGCTATTTCAGCATAATATGATTCTAAACATTCATTTATTACATAAAAATCATTATTTGAAGTCATTTAGGCATAATACAAATCAAGTTGTTCGTTTATTACGTCGAAGTGGCTATTCAGGGCAAATCTTTAGGCATGTATTAATTGGGGCATGCTTGAATTAATCCTAAGCATTCATATTTCATTTTGAAGCTAATAAATGATTATGAATTAACGAAACATACATATATCGATTCTAGACATTCATAATTAATTTCCCAGTTGATTTTCAGGCATGTGTTAACTAAATATATTCGAATCGATTCTAAACATGCACAATACATTTCGAACTAAAGTTTCAAGCATGTATTAACTTAACATATTCGAATCGATTCTCAACATGCATAATTCATTTCGAAGCTACTTTTCAAGCGTTAGTTGACTAAACTAACATACAACGTAACTTAAAGGTTAAAACAATTTCGAAGCTACTAATACTTAGGAGGTAAGAAACACCCACCTTGATTCCACACTAGGGGACCCGTTTTAAGGGCTTTGGCTCAACTTTGAGGGCCGGAAAACCTCATTCCTTGATCCAATTAGTCCCAAAGCATGTCCAGTTGATGTGATTGAAGCCCTAGCCCGACACAGGCCCAAATAACCATGCCTAGACCCGGTTCTGCTGCTCTTTGTGGTGGCCTCGGCTTGCTATGGTGGTCGCCGACCTTGGCTGTGACGGTCGCCGATGTGGTCGCGGCTCCTCAAGCCCTCTCCGCTCTTTCTCACTCTTGCTCCAACTCTCTCTCTCTCTCTCTCTCTCTCTCTCTCTCTCTCTCTGTGTGTGTGTATGTGTGTGTCGTGGTGTCACGAGGGTCGGCCGGCGCTTGACTTGCCGGTGCACCGCCGTCGACCTCGGCCTCAGCTCACCGTCCAGTGACCCTCCCCTCTCTCTATTGTGGTGTTGTGGTCGAGGTGGGTTGCCATGAAGAGCTTGAAGAAACCCCCCTCTCGCGTTTTTCTGCTGAGAAGAAGGGGCTTCGACCCCTTTTTGTCCATTTTCCCCCCTTTTTTGAATCAAGCTGATCAGTAATTGACATTACTGGCATCGCTAGTGTAACTCATATCCCGGACTCTAAACCCGAATCACTAATACGACTTTCTATCAACTATTCGTTCTCAAATATGTCGATGTTTGATTTTCATAAACCTCGAAACCAATTCTAAGGCTGAAATTCTAATTGTATTCGGGAAATGACTAAATAAATCGAATAGCGACTAAATTAAACTATCGATATAATTTAAGGGCAAAAACAACACGAATTAACTTTAAAATCAATAATAATAATAATAATAATAATCCATTTTTAATAAAATTATAGCTCCCGAAAGCACATCAATAATTATTTAACTCATATAGTTACTAAAAATACGATTGCATGATGTAAAAAGGTAATACAGTTAGTTTAACGGAAAACAAAGAATACGGGTCTTACAAAAATACTAATAAATAACTACATTAGTCGGTATTTACGAATCAAAATCAAGCATGAGGTAGGTTAAAACTATGTCAGTTAGGAACTGAACAACATTGAAAGTGATATGTCTGATGCAGTAAAGACACGCATTTGGACATTTTGGGACATACTTTTTTTCCTGTGAATATTGGAATTCATAAGGATTCAATTTCAGCCCTTTCCTTTATCGTAGTGGTTGTTTTAAGCTTACAAGCACAATCTAGGGTGATGGACCATGGTACATGCTTTTCGTGGTTAATGTTGTGATTCTTCTGGTTGATGAAACAAGGGAAAGCACACAATCATCAATAGTAAGAGTTCTAGAGAACAACCTTTAATTTTTCTAAACTGGCTAAAAATTGTTGACCATTAATCAAAAGAAGAAAAAAGTTCAAATAGCTCAGCTTAACTACACAGGGAACTGAGAAAAATTAACAAAAATATTATATAAGATACAACACAATAGACAAGTTGGTAAAATTGGAATAGATTTTATTTCACCTGATTTAGCCTTCGAGCTACCTATGAGTCATTCTCATGGTTCACATTTAGGTAATTCACATTTGAGCCGATTCATGAAGGACTATAGCACAGCTTTGCTATACTCGATGGAAAAATGGAAGATCTGTATCTTCTTCATCTTTCTCATAGAGGCAATAGGTATTTGCATTAGAAACTTTCCATTTCCTCTATTTGCTTTCTATCTCAAATCCCAATTCTATTCAAAATCTCCAAGCAAATAACAGCAAATTCTTTTAGAATCCTCCACTTGCCCTAGGCCAGCTTAGTCCAAGGTAGATTTTGTTTAGTGCATCCCTAGAGCCACTTACATTAATTAGAAAGTATACAAGTTCCATGGGCTCCCTTAAAAAATTCCATGAGTTATAGTGCTTTATATGTTCCTGTCTTGAGCGTAACCTTTTTTGCACCTGTCTTTCACTTAAACAGTTTGCTTCTGCAACTACAATATATTAGCTTCCTAACCCCACCAATTTCTATTCAGTAGGCTTTTTGCCATTTGTATAGGAATTAGATGGAGTATGTTAAGAGAAGCCATGTGGCTATCTCAATGACAGGGTTTACAGAGGAGTGCTTTTATAGTAGCTAAGCACCAAACATAGAAAGAATTAAGGTTAGATTATTAGGTAAGGCTTAACCCGCATCCCCTCAGTTAAGCTTATATTATTACCTTTAAATGAGGTTTCTCTTGGACATTCTTATTTTGGCAACAAATGACCAGGGACATAGTTTAGGATACATGTTGTTCCCACATTGTTAATATGCATGCACACATGATAACTATCATCTCTTTAGAAGATCACCATCTACAGCACCAGTCAGATGTAAAGGAACAGGTTCCTCGTTTATTGACAATTTTTGCACTAGAAGAAGCACAAGATAGATGATGATCATGATCATGGTCATGAAGAAGAATAATGCTGTAAAACATTACCGCAAGGGCACGATGTAAATGTAATTAGCAACGGTAAGTATGGGTTGTATTTACATGGAACTTGTTTTCAAGTGCCAAACCTAATTTTCAACTCAAGTTAGGTAGCAAATCACATTGATTGTGGGAAGCTAACACTAAATTCTGAGTAATAATAAATTGAATTGAGCAACAGAGGCTAAAAACCCCAAGTGGTGATTTACCAGACTATTGTGCCTAACAATAAATCATTAAACCTTTCAAACCTGCCCTTGTAATAGGTTATAGTGGATAGATTACAAATTTAACACCCATCTGAGCCTCCTTTTGTAGGCCATTAGACTAGCTAAATTACCTTAATCATATATTTTCATGAAATTAAAATTAAAAGGCGACAATTCCAAATAATCATTAATCCTAATTAGAACCCTAATTATTTTCATATTAAGATTTCCAATTACTCACTATGCCATACTAGGTAAAGATTTCAACTTTCTTTACTCGCTTACACTCAAACTAAGAATTTTAAAACAGTCTCTTTCAAGAATTTCATCAAATAATTGGTGGACCAAGTGAAAATCCAAATTGCAAACATGGACAAATTCTACGAAGGGCTAAATCATGATTAATCAAGCATAATAGGGCTACACTCAACCAGAGAAGGGGAATTTATCCTATAATCATATCAAGAATAATAATGGAAAATCTAGATTGATGAAGATGATTAGCACAAAAACCTAGAAAAGCAATAATAAATAGGAAGAGAGAGAACTGAGAAATAAACTTGAATTAATAGGAGTAGAAGTAGCAAATTGATGTCTTCCAATTTGATATTTTCCATCCCCTAAGAGTCTCTAATAATCTCCGTAACAAACCGTAAAAACTATAGAAAGAAAAGCACAAAGATAGTCTAAAAGTTGGCCCTAATTTATTTCATAATCTACTTAAATATCGCAAAATACAGGAAAATGCATAGTTGTGCCTTGATGCAAAAGCACCCGTGCATATTTGAAATTGGCATACTGCACAACATTGGAAATCAAGAGTGAAATATATAGGTTTTTGCACATTTGTGACTTAATGTACGTCAAAACGTGCACTTCTTGGGCTTTTCATTCTTGTTCCTTTAGCCCTCGAAACTTCATTAAACCCCCTCTCTTCCTTGTAAATTATCCCCATAGCCTTCCTTCTTGCCAACACTTGTGAATTTCCCATTTTCTTGACAAAGATTCCTGAAAATAAGAAAAACATCTTTGCGAGCACAATACGAACCAATAGAAACTAATTTGACCCTATCTCATCAAAATCTAAGATAGAAATAAGAGAAAATGGGTTAAATTAAGGGGAAAAACAATGTCAAAATAAAGGTATATCAACTCCTCCCACACTTATTCCTTGCCTGTCCCCAAATAAGACCATGAACAAAAGATCATTGGGAAGACACTCGCCTCGAACTCCAACCTCCTCAAGCAAGTAGTGACAATCAAATTAATAGGCATGGAAGCTCATAACAAAGAAACTCAACAAGGGCAAAACCTTCATTGTTAATACGCATTTTTTAACACAAGTTAAAGCATCACAAGGCCATAATCTAAGAGCAAACACCCCATGTTGAATCACTGAGCGTATCATTCCTCTCCTTGGCAATTTGGTGAGCTAGTTGGACTAGTAAAGCTTCACTTTTGTGAATAACGTGGAACACTTCTCCTATGTATTTAGGTTAAACAGATGATTCACTCAAAACCACTCTCACACATGTATACTACCATAGGCTTGGTAAAACTATCAATTCTCCACCATTGAGAACAAAGTACAAGTGTTATCATGAGGAGTTTCAAGGGTTGTAATGGGCAGGGCTGTCAAAGTCTGACCCGACACGATAACCTGACTCAAACCCGACCCGAATTTACTGAGAAAAACACCAACCCGATCCGAACCAAACCTATTTCGACCCGAAGTCGACACAATTTGACCGTTTAGTATGAAAACTTGTTATTTTTCAGTTTTGAGCAAATCTAAGCTATTTTCAAGGTCAACACGAAATTGACCCGTTTATTAAATGGGTCGACCCGACCCGACCTGTTTGACATCCTTAGTAATGGGCTAAGATTAAGGGTAAGAAGGGAAATATTTGGGAAGAGATAGCTATATAGCCAAGTAGCTAAAGAGCAACAACATCCATTTCACACCATTATATAATCATCAACAACATCCCCCCAAACGATTATGTAGAAATTGGTTGAAATAATTTATTAAAGACTCCCCATGCTAACCACTTCTTTGCACACTCTTTCTTTTTTCCCCCTCTTTTGTTTCTTTCAAGCTTGATTGTTTTTATTATTTGTTTAAGACAACAAGCAATGGATGGTGGGCTAAGCAAATTGAACTCCCAATCATAAAAATCAAGGATCATAAACCATCACAAACCACATTGGTATATCAATAAGTGGTCCCTAAAACTCCTATTCGAATCAAAGCATTGCTCCATTAACTTGGTTTAGAGTAGAATAATGTGCTTTGGGCTAAGGATTAGGTAGATATTAGTGAAGCGAACTAAAGGAAAGGCATAGCTTCGCCAAAGGAAAGGCATAAAAGAGTTAGCAAAAAGGTCATGATTACCATATGGTGGCTTGCTGACTCATATGGTTTATACAACAACCAAATACCTCGATCATATTAAGACGGTGCACATGTCAGATGTGATTTTAAAGAAAGCTAGGCCAAGTTCTACAGATGTAAGCACAAAAGGGTTACATGCTCTTAAAAGACTATATGAGACTGTGTAGAATGCATAGTCATTTAAGCTCAAAAGTCAAGCTCTTCTACCATAGTCTGGAAGCTAGCTCAAATGATTGGCCAACTATCAGTGCTCAACAATTCATACAAAGCAAATCTTCAAAGGCCAGTGCACCAGCACAGGTTAGATAATCAAAATATTTTCACAAATCATTTCATGGAATCTCACCAGATTGAGCCTCATTTATCATGATTAACCACGACTACTAACCAAATCATCATCCCTTGAGTGTCGTCATAGGAAGGATTTTTAAAAACTATTTTTTTGATTTTCTAAAATTTTTTCTTTCAATTTTTTTTTTCCTGAAAAGCAATAAATATC
>NCQT01064289.1:1614-13433 GCA_002740465.1 Stenocereus thurberi
TCAAGGGTGAGCGACCTCACTAGGTCTCATGGCCTGCGCTTGGGTTTAGCGCAGCCACTTAACTTATGCATGGCCTACCGCCGTCTATAATGATTACCGCTTAACCATTTCCTGGCCGACTATCACCATGGATGATTACCCGCTAACCTGGCCTACGTCCCATCAGGGCACGTGGCCGCTCACATGTATGCACTCTTTCCTGGGGACGGCTACTGGCCTTCAGTAAACATAATCCAGTTAACAATCTCACCTGAAATCAACCTTTACAATTTCTATTATACTTATCCAAATTACAAGCCAATTTAATATGCATAACTCATTCAAAATCAGTTCGGTCCTCAAGGGCATTACCACGATATACAACTTACGTTAACATAACCCAACCATGCAATTCCTGCTATATAGTCACATTCATTTAACTTATGCTATAATCTTATTAAATCAGCAATTAAATCAATTCTTACCATATTCAATGCGGACATAATTTTTCAAGGAACTCGGGGAAAGGTTAGGACATGATTATTACATTGATTCCGTACAACTTACGGGCTCGGTTACTAGTTTGTGCTTACCGATCCGTACCTAGGCCAAAACATCGCCTACACTTGGCCTAAAACTGAATAGATCATAATCCTACCTCCTGCCTAACTTCGAAAATTCTTTTCTAGAATTTTACTCATGTCTAGGGCTCCCAACCGAAGCCGAATTCTAGGTCCAGATTCAACTAGAATCTAGGTCTGCCCTCCAGAACCCATAACTTTTGTTCCCAGCGTCCAAATTCCAATTTCTTGCCCATTATAGAAAGGTCCATTCGTAAGCTACAACTCGTATGTTTAGTGTTTTTTGCAAATTCCAATAGCTACTAGGTTAAAAATTCTAAAACATGAAGACTGTCCCTGACTGCCCCTGCTTGGACAGCCTTCAGTAAACTAACCATATCTCGTTCAATTCAAGTAGGATTCCCTTGATTCAAAAAGTGTAGTGCAGGGGACATCCCTGCCCATCTACCTACAAATTTCACGGTTTCTAGATTAGCAAAACAACAGGAATAATTTTCAAAGTCATGTCAGCTTTCTGATTCCAGTCAGTAGCGTGTCCTTACAAGAATTCGGATCCAAGATGCGATCTTTTCGCCCTAGCACCCACAATACTAATTCTCATGACACCCTAAACATGAAATATAATGACCTTCCCCGCCCCAAGTCATCTAAGTCAAGGAAAGTCTAAAATTTGATATCAAGAGCGCAAAAAAAAAAAAACTTGATGCGGTTCCTCAAAGGAGTGTTTAGGAACATCCTCACCCACGGGATTCAAATCTGGAAATCTATAAACCCACCAAAAAATTAGCGATTTAAATCTTTGAATCGAAATTTATAAAGAAGAACAAAGAAAACCTCAATCTTGGATGTTTGGTTTTAGAGCCTAGCATGAATGTGCATGGTATACAAGTACTCACCACAAAGAGAGGAGGAGGAGGGAAGTAGCGACACGACGGTGTTGGGGGGGCGGTGTCGGTGCACAGTGGTGTGAGGGATATGAAGAGAGAGAGCGAGAGAGGAAGAGGGCATAGAGAGAGAGAGCGTAGAGAGGGGAAGAGCGTAGAGGGGGGAGGGGTGCAGTATAGAGAGGAAGAGAGAGGGGATTCTAGGGGTTCATGGGGGGTATTTTGGGTTGCGAGCTGAGTAGGGAAAGGATGGGAGGAAAGAGGGGTGTAGGGCTTGCATAGCTTCAAGGAGAAGGAATCCTAAAAAAAATATTGTATTTATTTATTTTTTTCTAAAATGGTAAGTTTGAACCCAAAATTTAGCAAAAGAGGAAATAAATAATTCCCGCATTGACTTGGATTGAATTGACTAGAATCCTAGGTTGATCAAATATGAGTTTTTAGGGTTTCACATTCTACCCCCCTTAAAAAAAAAGTTTCGCCCCGAAACTTGGCACGCACCTGCTCACAGGAATAGCTGAGGGTATTTGTTTCGTATCTCCTGTTTTGACTCGCAAGTTGCTTCGGACATCTCATGATTAGCCCAAAGGACTTTCACTAGGATCACCGTCTTCCTATACATGTGCTTTTCCTGCCGATCCAGAATTTGCACAGGCTGCTCCTCATACGATAGGTCTTCCTGGACCTGTATACAATCGGGCTCGACTATGTGTGATGGATCTGAGATGTACTTCCGTAACTGCGATGCGCGGAACACATTGTGTACTCTTGGAAGTTCAAGTTATAGCTCCAATCGATATGCTACTTCCTCAACACTCTATATGATCGGGTACGGCCCGATGTACTTCAGGTTAAGCTTTCCTGCCATCCCAAATCTCGCGACTCCCGTAGTTGGGGAAACTCGAAGAAACACCTTATCTCCTACTTGGAATTCAAGGGGTCGACGCCTTCGGTTGGCGTAGCTTTTCCGGCGGCTCTGGATGGCTCTCATTTGTTCCTGGATCACTCTTATTTTATCCATGGTGGCTTGGATTAATTCCGGCCCTATAGTCAGAGCTTCGTTGATCTAGCGCCAACAAAGAGGAGTTCTGCACCTCCTCCTATATAGTGCCGTATATGGGGCCATTCTAATACTCGAATGAGAGAACTCGATCAGCACCAGTTGTTCATCCCATGTTGTCCTGAAGTCCAGGGCACAGGGCCTCTCTAACACCCCCAGCCCCTAGAGCCGGGAGCGTTATGTATTCTTAACTTCTTATTGAAAATTCTGGGGTGAAACGGACAGAATTTTCCTAAAAACTGTCCGTTTTCAGGCTAAAAGCCTTACAATAACAACCTGTAAATCAACGGAAGCATAAAACATTTAATAGAAGCTCAACGGCTACATGCCGGAGTTCATAACTCAACGAGCCACTCGCTCGGAGTACACCAAACAGAATAGTTCATTAATAAAGGAGAAATGAAAGATACAACTCAACGGTTCACATAACCTGAGTATTGGGATGTACATCCCAAAACATAACTAACTTTGATCAAGAAGACATCTAACTAATTAGATGGCTAACACATACGACCATACAGAGCGACCTTCATACCATATGCATTACATGAACTAGAATAATTATTTACAAACGATTACAAACTAAAAATACTTTACATGACCTCAATAAAGATGTAAGTAGGCACACATGACACCTTGTAAGCGAGAATAGACTCCATCTTGACTTAGTTGACTCAACTTTTTTCTGTCACAAAAAAAACCTGGGGGAAAAAGGGGGAAATAGTAGTGGGATGAGCAACCACACGCTCAGTGAGTATCCCTTGACCCCCTTAAAACAAAACCATTGTAGGCAATAATATCTTTAATAGTCATATATCACGTATTCATACGTTACTCTCATATTAGGCATTCATAAAATTCTTATGGAAGTATCACTAACCATAAATTTTACTTTAACCACTCAAACACATTTCTAGGTCTCTAAATGATCAAACTTCTTTACTAAGAGACAATCAAACACTTAAGCATGCAACGAGGCTAAACACAGAACTTTCTTTTTCACAAGCATAACTTCTCAGTATTCTATTCGAACTATACATGAAACTCTATTCGAATGATGTGCACATAAGGTTATCTCTTTTCGTAATCATACTTTTCTTGGCATTTCATTCATATGATATGCATAAGACACACATTTCAAGTCTCAATAAAATCTCATTCATAGGGTATGCATGAAATATGATCATAAGACTTTCTTTTCATATTCGTATCTTACTTAACATCTCATTCATAAGTTATACCTAGAATATGCACATGTCATGCAGAGGAAGCTTTCTTTCCTTTTACTAAAAACACTTCATTTAGCCTCTTGAGGCTCATAAAAATCTTCTCTTAGCCTCTTCAGGCTCATATTCTTTAAAAGAATCTCTTTCATCTTGGTCTCATAATATTCTAATCATAGTGATATACTGAAAAGCGATATATAAACTTATGTAACTTACCAATACTTAACTTACCGAACAAGCAAACAATAATTAGCAGTGCGCTGTAACCAATGGTTATAGCCATACTTACATACATATATACTCATATGACGTTAACTTGAAATGAACGCTTAGTAAGCTGAGTTAAACTAACTACGCACGAAACACGATTACATTCATGTATTGCAGTTAAGAGGCGTAAACATGCTAAGTTCGTTATTCAAATATTTTTTCCAAAGCTGATTTATAAGCATAATTTAACTCAATAGGCAAGTATCCATTTGGGGTATTCGTTCATTGTCTCGAAGTTACATTTCAAGCCTAATTAAGCCATTTAAGCATAATATGATTCTAGATGTTCGTTTATTACATTGAAGTCATTATTCGAATTTAAATAAGGCACTTAAACATAATACGATTCAAGGCATTCGTTTATTACGTCGGAGTCACTATTTGGACCTAATTGAGCCATTCAAACATAATGCGTTTCAAAGCATTCGTTTATTATATCGAAGTTACTATTCGAACCTAATTAAGTCATTTAAACATATTACAATTTAAGGCATTCGTTTATTACGTCGAAGTTACTATTCAAGTCAAATTTTCAGGCATGCAATTAAGTATACTTGAATCGATTCTAAACATTCATAATTCATTTCGAACTATGTTTTCAGGCATGAATTAACTTAATACACTTGAATCGATTCTAAATACGCATAACTCATTTCGAAGCTATTTTTCAAGCACGAACTAACTAAACTCACATGTATCGATTCAAAGCGACTTTTGAGTATTAATCAACTAAACTAACATTTAACGATCTGAAGTCGTTTTCAGGCATAAACTAACTAAACTTAACATGTATTGCAACTTAAAGTCTAAAATAATTTCAAAACTATTGATACTTAGGAGGCGAGAAACATCCACCTGGACTCCAAGCTAGAGGACCCGATTTTGGGGGCTTTGGGGCTGAATTTGGACGCTTAAGGACCTGGAAATTTGCTTCTTACTTGCCATCCGACATAGACCCGAATCAACTCCCTTTCAAGTCCGATTCTGCGGCTATGTGTAACGTTCTGGTGGTCACTGGAACCACCCTCAAGCGCTGTGGGTTGCGATCGTCGTGGTGGTGCGTTAGGGTTTCAAACCCTAACCCTCAGCCTTACTCGATCTCTCTCTATCTTTGTCGGTGACGGACGGCTGCGATCAGCATCCCTTTCGGTCTACCCGTCGCTGGAGCTGCCTTTCCTCCTTGATAATTCATATTTTTATATATAATTTTCTCCTTTATTTCACCTACTTTTGTGTCTTTGAAATATATTCTTATGGGTAAATAATGCATATTTTATGAAATTTTTAGGTAGAAATAAATATAGAAGAGTTTGGGATGAAGTTGATTAATTCTACTCGGAACTCCTACAAATGCAATGCCTAGAGTCCAAGCTTAAGCCCAAAGGAAAAGAAAGAGGAAAAAAAAAAGAAGAAGAAGAAACAGAAGGTCTAGCCCAGCTTCTCGCGGCCCCAGAAAGATGCAGCAGTCAAGCCAACCCGCATTCCATTATCATCCTCGACCCAGCGCCTGCACCCATCATGCTCGAATCTCCTTGCTCTCTCCGTATGGGCCAGCTTCACAAGTCATCTCCCTTGGCCCGCCTTTCTCTACAGATCAGGGCTCTGTGCGCGGCCCAATTCCTCAGCTCTCCCCTCTCCTCTTCTCCCTTCCAACTCTCTCCGTTTGGGCTTGTTCTGGGCGGCCCAGTTCAGCTTCCTCATTCCCTTTCACTTCATCTCTCTCTCTTCCTTTCCTCCCCTCTCCTGTTTGGGTATGCTCTCTGCGGCCCAAACGCCAGCCTTCACCAGCCTGCATCCACCTTTTTTTCCACTTCTCCCATTTTCTCACATGGCTAATTCTTAATCTAGTCAAATGCCATTTATCAAAATTAGTATTATACTTATGACTAGCTATGACCATGCATGTAACATCCCAAATTAAGAATTGATTTTCATTAATTTTGAGGCTATCCTAAGGGGTTGGATTTTCACTGTAAAAAGGATCTATGGGTAGAGGGAAAGGGGGATCCACACACTCATACTCATACATTCATCCAATCTCTCTCTCATTCTCCCATCTTCCATTTTCTATTTTTTTTTTAGAGAGTTGAGAGAGTCTTTACAAGACAAGATCATTTGGGTTGAGGGGTTAGGAAGAAAATAAGATTTGTTAGCTATTTTTCTCTTCTCTTCTCATCTCATTTGTGAGTCAAATTTGAGAGTTTACACTAAGTTTTCATAATTTTGTGTAATTGAGTATAACGTTTGGACATAGGTTGTGAAATATACCAATTACAATGGTGTTTTTTGATAACTATGGCCGGCTAAACTACTCATTCTAGGATTATGATGAATCCTTGGTAATAATATTCTTTTGCTAATTTCTTATGGGGTTATTTTTGTCTCTTTTGCATAATCTTGAGTTTATATTTGATCATCATCTACTTATGCATCTTAATACTAATGTTTAATGATGCTGATAACACTAGTTTAATTTGCTATCTCAAATGAATATTAGACCTTGTAGGCTAATATGATGATTATGCAATTTGGGCTTAAAATTATAATTGTTTAAATTAAATAATTTATGCTAGAAATTAGATGAGTTATGTCTAAAAAGAATAGTTCATGCTAAACCACTAGATAAATCTTCTCACTTTATAAATATAATCATCTTTTTAATTTATAACTCAATACTTGTAGCTTGGGTTGAACAAGAGACAAATTGAATCCCTATTTGAATTAGCAGATTAATATTGACATCAAAGGTGAAATCCAAAGTTTTAGAACTTTCTCCTATTTAATTTCTCTCTACTTTGCTACTTATTTGCTCTTCATTTTGTTCGCTAATTCATTTTGATAATCCAACTCTGAAAATTAAATTGTTCTTCATAATCGGAAAGGCCAAGTCTAAAATCACTATTGTTCCTCGTAGGATCGACACCCTAATACTCGTTAGTCTATAATTAACCTTGCGCACTTGCAAGTAAAAAGGGTTTTAAAATTAGAATACAAAATCCACATCAAGTTTTTAGCGTCGTTGCCGGGAAACGAATAGTGATTTTTGAATTTTCTTTTCCTTTTATTTTTTGATTTTTGTTTTCCCTTCCCCGCTAATCTAACAATTTTATTTATTTATTCTCCACCCTTTCCCTTTTATTTTTATTGTTTCATTCTCCAATCCCTCCTAATCTAACCATTTTATTTTTGCTATTTTCCCTCTCCCTTCTAATCTAATCTAATCTAGCTCTCTTTTTTTTTTTATTTATGTACCTAATCTAACAATCCCCTTCCCTTTTATTTCCTTTGTTCTTTTATTTTATTTTATTTTTATTTATTTCTTTTCCTTTGCTTTATTTTTTTTCTTTTCCCCCTTCCCTTTTATCTTTCTTTTATTTTTATTTTTATTTTTATTTTTCTCTTCTTATCTCTCTTCTCTTTTCTTCTTATTTTTGTTGGTGATTATTGTGGTGATTTCATTCCTTTTTTTTTTTGTTGTTTGTTGGTATATGATTGGTAGACGTTCTTTGTGCTTAGATCTTAAACTATTTAATCATGAAATTGAATGCTCTCTTCGCGAGATAAGAGCTAAGCAAAAAGAATCTAAGAACGAGATGGCTGAAGAACAACCAACCCCACCACCTAAGCAACTTAAGAAATATTTCACTCCCGCTACTTATGACTCACCAACAGAACCCGTGTGCGCACGGTTATGGTGCTATTTGAAATTAAACATTCTCTTATCCAAATGCTTCCGTCGTTTTATGGGCTAGAATATGAAAATCCTTTCAAGAACGTTGATGCATTCTTAGATATTTACTCTACTGTGTTTTTAAATAATATCTCTGATGACGCTCTTTGCTTGTGGCTTTTTCTTTTTTCTTTAAAAGATAAAGCTAAAGCTTGGTTGGATACTAAGACCAATATCACCACTTGGGATCAATTGCAAAAGGAATTCTTGAAAAAGTTTTTCTCTATTGGTAAACTAACTGCCTTAAGAGGTGCTATAACCACCTTCTCACAGAATAAAAATGAGCAATTGCATGAAAGTTGGGAAAGGTTTAAAGAATTGTTGCGATGCTGTCCTCACCATGAGGTACCTATGTGGCAACTTGTCCAGAGTTTTTATTCTGACTTAGATAAGCACAATAGACAGATGGTTGATGCATCATGTGGTGGTAGTTTCTTGTACAAAACTCCTGAAGAAACTTGTGAATTATTTGAACATTTGAGTGAAAATTCACACTTGCATGCTACTTCCTCACATTCTGATTTGCCTAGGCAATTAGGAAGTAAAGGAGAGATTTATGAGGTTTCACATTCAATTGACTTTTCTAGTAAGGTTGATGCATTAGTTAAGAAATTTGACCAATTGTTGTGCATGAACAAAGTATCTAATGCCCCTTCTATGCAAGATGTGTGTTCGCTTTGTGCTAGTCCCATGCATGCTTTTGTTGACTGTCCTTGTATTGGTAAGTCTAACTGTATGACTGAACAAGTAAATGCTGCCCAAGAATTTCCTCCATCCAACAACCCTTATTCTAATACCTATAATCATGGTTGGAGGAGTCATCCCAATTTTTCATGGAGGTCTCAAAATGTTGAGAATTCTCAAGCGCAGTCTTACAAACCTACCCCTCCTAGTTTTCAAAACAAGAGAAATGCTCCTCCCTCTTCCCAGCTCCATCTGGGAGCTTTGATATAGACAAAGTACTTTCTGCTCTTAATACCTTGACTTCTGTTGTGCAAAATATGGATACTAGGGTCCAAGGAATTGAGTCTAAAATGTATATTGTTGACTCTCACTCACACTCTATAGCTCAGTTAGAAATGCAACTTGGGCAATAAGCTATAGCTGTAGGTAGAAGAGAAGAAGGAAAACTTTCAAGTTACCCCATCCAAAACCCTAAAGGCCAACAATTCGAACAATTGAAAGCTGTAATGGTTCTTAGGAGTGGTAAAGAAGTAGACAACAAGGTGAGTGAGAAGAAACATGATAAAGATGAAAGACTTGAGACCATGGAGAGTAATATTGAGATTGAAAAAGAGAATGACCCATCCCCTTCTCCTGTTATGTCTGACCCCATTGTGACATATGAGCCAAAGGTTCCTTACCCTCAAGCTTTGTCTGCACCATTCCCTTCCAAGCAAGACAAGTAAAGAGGTGACATCCTTGAGACCTTCAAGCAAGTTAAGATCAATCATCCCCTTTTGGAAGCAATTAGATAGATCCCGGCCTATGCTAAGTTCCTTAAAGACATATGCACTTTTAAAAGAAAATCTAAAGATGACAAGTCTAAAAAGGTTCTTCTAAGTGAACAAGTGAGTTCGATTTTGAAATGTGATACTCCTCTTAAGTTCAAAGATCCTGGTGTCCCTACCATTTCATGTTTTATTGGCAATCACACAATTGAAAGGGCACTTTTGGATTTGGGTTCTAGTGTCAATTTGATACTATATTCTGTTTACTTAGAGCTGGGATTAGGTAAACTGTAACCTTCTAACTGTACCCTTTAGCTTACTGATAGGTCGGTTAGGACTCCTAGGGGGTGAATAGATGATGTCTTGGTGTAAATTGATAAAGGATTCTTTCCTGTTGACTTTGTTGTGTTGGATATGGACCCCACTCATGCTTATAAGGAGATCCTTCTTATTTTAAGTCGTCTCTTCGTAGCCATAGCTAATGCCACCATTAACTGTAGGTCAGGAGTCATGGATGTCTCGGTCATGAACACGAGGGTTAGACTTCACATTTTCAAAGCCTCTGCTTGATATTGTCTGGCTGAAGACATTAAACTTAAAGCTTGTTGGGAGGCAACCCAATCTTTTTAGGTAATTTTGAGTCTTTTATTTTTTCTATTTTTCTTTTTGATCAAGGTGTGCTTGTGTTTTTGGGTGTGATTCTTCACTTAGTTTTTGGGTTTTGAGGTTGGTGAGGGTTGTGAAGGTACTTTGGGAGTTTGATTGTTAGCTTGCAATGAAATAACTTCCTCGTGCTATCAGGCTGTGTTGCTCTTTTCTCCATTTTTCTTTATCTTATTGTTTTCTACATTGAGGACAATGTGAGATCTAAGTGTGGGGGGAAGGCAAAATGAAAATTTTGAGGAAAATTGAAACTTGACAATTTATGGGTGAATTTGATTTTGGGAAGAACTTGAGTGTTCAACTTATGTATGTTTTCTTCCTATTATGTGGATTTGATTCATGTGACCCATGCTCACTAGAGATTATTTCTAGTTTTGATTAGTCGAGGGCCATAATTTTTGCTGTGCTAATGTTACTATGTAGCCGATTTTGAGTATGAGATGTAACCCCATTTACAATGTTGTGATGAGTATTCGATAAGCATTGAGTTCCCCATTGACTTTTCAATCCCAAAAAAAATCAAATAAATTAAATTAATTGAGTTCTGATTTCGGTACCAATGTTCAGCTCCTATTTTTATTCATATCTTTAATTGCCTAAATATGTACTAAGTGTTTCTCTGAGTGTTATCTTCATTCATATCTTTATCCACTCAAGAAAGCACATGAGATCAAGTAACTTCTGAAAACCAAAAAAAAAATAAAAAATTCAAAGTCTCAAAAAGAGGAAAAAAAAGAGAAAAAAATAATCAGTTGCTTTGGCATTGGGGACTCAATTTGAAAAATGCTTTTGTGATTTTTGTTATGTGGGGTAAAATTTTGTGCTTACGGTTTGCAACATGGTTTCGTTGTGTACTTAATTTGCTTGAATCTTGGCCTATTGACTTGGTTGGAATTGGAAATCTTTGATAATGAGTTGTGGGTTGGCAGTTAAGTGATACATGTGGTTTAGAGTGGGCATTCACAGTTAGATGAATTCAATTTCTTCCCTAATCTTATTCTTATTCTTCTTGATGGTTGAATGAATGTATGCATTATTGTTGTTCTTTGCTCGAGGACTAGCAAAGTTTTGATGTGGGGGAGTTGATTATTCGTATTTTATATATAATTTTCTCCTTCATTTCACCTATTTTTATGTCTTCGAAATGTATTCTTATGGGTAAATAATGCATATTTTATGAAATTTTCAGGTAGAAATAAATATAGAAGAGTTTGGGATGAAGTTGATTAATTCTACTCGGAACTCCTACAAGTGCAATGCCTAGAGTCCAAGCTTAAGCCCAAAGGAAAAGAAAGATGAAAAAAAAAAAAAGAAGCAGAAGGTCCGGCTCAGCTTCTCGCGACTCAAGAAAGATGCAGCAGTCAACCAAGCCCGCATTCCATCATCATCCTCGGCCCAGCGCCTGCGCCCATCATACTCGGATCTCCTTGCTCTCTCCGTATGGGCCAACTTCACAAGTCATCTCCCTCAGCCCGCCTTTCTCTACAGATCAGGGCTCTGTGCGCAGCCTAATTCCTGAGCTCTCCCCTCTCCTTTTCTCCGTTCCAACTATCTCTGTTTGGGCCTGTTCTGGGCGACCCAGTTCAGCTTCCTCCTTCCCTTTCACTTCATCTCTCTCTCTTCCTTTCCTCCACTCTCCCGTCTGGGCCTGCTCTCTGCGGCCTAAACGCCGGCCTTCACCAGCCTGTATCCACCTTTTTTTTCCCCTTCTCCCATTTTCCTACATGGCTAATTCTTAACCTAGTTAAATGCCATTTATCAAAATTAATATTATACTTATGGCTAGTCATGACCATGCATGTAACATCCCAAACTAATTGGAATTGATTTTCATTAATTTCGGGGGTATCCTAAGGGGTTGGATTTTCACTATAAAAAGGGTCCATGGGTTGAGGGAAAGGAGGATCCACACACACACTCATACACTCATCCATTCTCTCTCTCATTCTCCCATCTTCTATCATCTATTTTTTTT
>NCQT01064290.1:7484-22197 GCA_002740465.1 Stenocereus thurberi
AGTTAAGGGTCGTTAGAAACACCATCATGGCTGCTTTTTGGCCTAGTGAAGCATATAACCTCTAGCAAGCAAGGAGAGAATGGCAAGTGCATCCAGATTGGCTAATCGTAAAGTGCATGTTCCCAGCAGCCTTTTTCCTTCTCCTCCCTGTGCAAGCAACCTTCTTAAGGATAATTAAGCAGCTTAGGATGATATTAGTCTCTTTTGTTTGGCTAGACTCATTGCGTGTAATTAGCTTAGTTAAATATGCTTTGTACTTAAACAGAATGTAAGCTAGTTTTAAGCATAATTATAGGTTTCTTAAGCATGAAGAAACCTCTAAGCCCATTCCTAGGTAGCCAAACACATGTATAAGTTAGCCAATTGCTCCTTTTGTAAAGTCAGAATTGAAATTTGATTTAAAGAAATTTGAGCTTTGCTCCTTTGAGTTTATTAAAACACTTTACTTGCTTATCCTGGCTTAGGCCGAACTAGTTGGTGATCAAGTGAGTCTTAACTCTTGTTTAGGTGGTGTTCAATATCCTAATTAAGGTTAAGGGCCCTGGACTTATTCTTGGTAGTGATTTCTGTATCTAAGAATTGGTTTAGATGCACTTTGTTCTATCATTATTCATTGAATTCGTCATAATCCAAGCTTAAGTTCTCTTTGAACTTAGCTAACTTACATTCCCCTGTTCAGTGTGACTTGAATGTGTGAGTGAATACATCAACTTTGCTATCAGAGTTGAGTTTCTTCTTTGCCTTAAAACTAGCCCACGCATTCGAAAATGGCCCCTAAACACAGTCCTACAAGCGCATTCCCAAATCTGTCCAAACACATCCCGGTTTCACCTTGAACTCGAGTATGAGTTTAGAATAGAGAATTGAACCTTTTTTGAAGAACATCCAAGCTATTTAACTTCTAATCAAGAATTCAGAGCTGAAAATGAGTACTTGAGAAGGCATCTTTGTGTTTTTATAAAGCAAAAGTAGAAAGTGCTAGCTGGTCCCACTGGTTCTGATCACGGTGAAGAGGATGAGGCAGCAACCAACCGGGTGAGTTCATCTAATAAGGAAGAACTGCCAGGAAGGAGAAGAAGAGAATGAAGGCAGCCTACTAAGTCTAATGGCATTAGATTTGAAATTCCAAAATTTGAAGGTAAACTTAATCCATATGAATTCTTGGAATGGTTGTACACAGTAGAACGTATCTTTCAGTATAAGGATGTTCCTGAAGATAAGAAAGTCAAGTTTTTTGCTCCTAAACTTAGAAAGCACGCCTCATTATGGTGGACTAATCTTTGTGCAAAGGGAATTAGAAACCAAAAGAACAAAATCAGAACTTAGGAAGAGATACAAGCTAAGCTCAAGTTACGGTTTCTACACCTAACCTACAAACCAAGATAGGTGCTCCCAACTCCACAACCTAACCAAAGGCAGCCTTAATGTTGAAGAATACACATGTGAGTTTCAGAAACTCTTGATCAAGTGTGATGTCCAAGAACCAGAAGAGCAAATCATAGTTAGGTACTTAGGAGGCCTTGAACCAAAGTGTCCTGCTAATGTGGTGGAATTACAGCCATATACTACTTTTCATGAAGTTTATGTCCTTGCTCACAAGGTTGAGCAACCAAAAAAATCAAGGCCCCTTAAGCATGACTTTCTAAAGCCCCTATTTTAGAACAAACCCTTTAAGAAGGGGAGCTCCATTTCTCTCCCTAAATCCATGGTACCTATTCCTCTCACCCTACAAAAGAGCCCAACTCCACAGCAAAGCCTACCCTCATAACCTATACCCAAACCTACTCCTTTTGGCACTAGTAGGGGTTTAAAGTGTCAAGGATTTGAGCACATAGCCATGGATTACAGAAACCATAGCGCCATTACTTTGGCTGAATAGGAGGCAGTAAAAGAGGAAGAGAATAAGGACGAAAAGAAAGTTTATTTTGAAGAGAATCAGGAAGAGAACCAAGAAGTTAAGGAGAGAGTTAATAAGGAAGCAATGCTTCTTTTAAAAGAGAGTTTCGATTGGTTTCCAAGGTGATAATGATGAACAAAGCAAGTACCTCAATGTATGCTTGTTGATAATAAATGGGAACACCTTCGTACCTTTATCCCTATCCGAACTCCTTGAAAACAGACCATCACAAAACCATGAGTATGTAAACCTTTTTCTTACTTGCCATGAACCATTACCCAAAACCCCTTGTCATAATCTTAGAACTTTTAAAGGATGGATTCTTGCTATTCAAGATTAGCAGAAAGCCTTTAAGACCAGAAAAGGCCTATTTTAGGGATTAATCATATTTCAGCCAATGATGTTAGGTTCCCACTTGGACAATGATTATCTAACAAATTTGAGGGCAAATTCACTTGAACAAGGGCAGGATCATGGAGATCTAGCAAGGCAGCATGTTTTAAGCCTTCAAATAAGTTAAGGTAATAAAAATTACTCAACCAAAGTCCAAGAAATTACCCACATTTTTGCTAGCGGCAAAATCAGATCACTCCTGGTTCAAGATAATTTACATACCCGGTTTTGTATCCATGAATACTTAGGCATTTTTGAGGTTTAAGCTTCATATTTTTGCACATTTGGGTTCCATAAGGTTTTATCTGTCTAAGCATGACAAAATATTTGGGTTAAGCCACATAAAAGTAGGAGAGATAAGGCCATTTTGTAAACCATGCTAGATTGCAACCTATTCTGTCCGGTTTGACTAATTAGGCATTTATGTATTTGAAATCTAGTTTAAACTTGATTTCTCATTAGGGGGTGTTAGTAGACATCCTAAGGTTTCCCTCCTAGAAGGAAATCCATATCATGCTCATGTTTTGCATGAGAAATGTGGTATCCAAAACCAGCAGGTCACAAGGTCAAAATAGTGCAATGGCTTAATTTTGAGAATCAAATTACTTAGGCCTCATTGAACGTAAAGTCTGATATTATTCAGATTTTGTATCCTTAGGATGTTAGCTTTTAGGTCTGGCAAAGAAGTTTAGGCTAAATTAAGTGTAAAGCGAAGAGTCAAAGCATTTTTATGAACTGCGTTGGATTCTACCTGGTCTGCTCGATTCTATTTTCTTGCTGCTTTATGCCACCAAAGCATAATTTAACCATGATTTCTTAACAGGGGACGCATTTACACATCTTGAGGTTTCTCCTAAAGTAAGGAAATTATGTATGTGTCAATTTAAAGCAACAGAAAAATGATGCACAAAAACTGGCCCAAACAGCTCCTTTGCACTCGGTTGGCTGTATAAGTGGTCACTCCTAATTTTCAACCCTCCAATCCCATCTTGCTGCATTATTGGGCTAGTGAAGTGTACAACCTTTGGCAAGCAAGGAGAGAAAGGCAAGTGCATCCGGATTGGCTAGCCGTAAAGTGCATGTTTCCAGCAGCCTTTTTCCTTCTGCTCCACGTGCAAGCAGCATTCTTAAAGCCAATTGAGGAGCTTAGGGACGAGTTTAGTTTTTAATCTTTTGTTTTGCTAGACTTATTACTTGTAACTGGCTTAGTTAAATATGCTTTATACTTAAATAGAATGTACACTAGTTTTAAGCACAACTAGAGGTTTCATAAGCGTGAAGAACCCTATAAGATCTTTCGTTGGCAGTGCAGGAAACAATGGATAGGAAAAAAGATCTTGGCAATCTTGGATTTAAAGTAAAGCTACCTCAAAGGGATTTTATGAACAAGGTTGAACATAATGTCCTAGGAAATGTGCATCATACTCCCCTTGTTGGAAAAGAATTGCTCTAAATTCTTATTGAGAGTAAGGATGGCCTCCTTGAGTCATGCATTACTCAAATCCTTGTACAATTTCCTCTTACTCCAACTCAAACTTTTGGTGGCTGTCCAGATGATGAATACCTTACAAGAAACTTTGCCATGTTCATGCTCATCAAATCTTAGGGGTAGGTCAAAGTTAGCCTCATTGACTTCACAACATGGACCCTCTTCATTTGATAGAAAGGGCTGCCGCACTTCCCTTTTCATATCAAGCATGAAAGAGTGTAGATCAACTCTAAATTATTGCATCTTTAGGCCACGAGAGTCAAGTCCACGTTTCCCCTCGAGTAACTTTCTAAGGGAGTTAGTATTCTAAACATTTGTGGGCTCTGATACTAAAATGATGCACTTCTAGCTCCTTAAAATGGGAAGAACCAAGAAGGGATCTCAAGTAGATCAAGTAAACCAAGCTATGAGTTACGAACAAGAAAAGCGATAAGAGATAAGAGATAAGAGATAAAACAAAGCCACTTGGATAAGATATCACCACCAAGAATCTTAGAGGTTAAATTTTAGATCTAATGAGATAAAATATCACCACTAAAAAGATTATAAAAGGCTCTTAAACACCGCTCTATGGAGCTAGGCTAGAGATATGCAAGACAAGAGAAGTTAAGAGATATAATCAAGCCACTTGGATGAGATATCCCCACCAAGAGTCCTAGAGCTCAACTTTTAGATCTAGTGAGATTAGATACCACCGCTTAAAAGATCACAAAAGCCTATTGAACACCACCCTCGTGAGCTAAACTAAAGATAAGCAAGGGAGAGATTTTGGGGGAGTTCAAAAACTCATCCACTTCATTCATTCACTAAGTGTGTGCAATACTGGGGTAATCCCTCATATAAAGGGAACCCATACAATCAAAATAATGGGGGTGAAAGCCAAACTACCCGCCAAAACAAAAGGGGGAGCCAAAAAGTAAATCAAGTACAAAAAGTGAAAAGTAGCCGGCTGTAAGCTACTTGTCAGAACAACAGGTCTAACTTTAAATAACCATAACATCCAAAATACATGTCCAAATTGGGACATTCAAAAGCTAAGATAAAGCCTTAACTGCCTATTTTCAGGAAAAGTATCATTGAGCTTCTGATTTCTAATAGGTTGAACATTATCCTTTGAAGAAAGCAGGTTGGTCATCTACTGGACTTGATCGGACCACTCTTGAACTTTCCTACCTTTCGGCACTTTCTCTTTGGATTTAAACCTAGTTTCCTTTACGGGCCAAAAATTTCACTTTAAAAGGGTCCCAAAAAGTTAAATTCGCTAAACCCAAGTTGATCAAAAGTTGGGAAAACCATTTGCACAAAGCTGAGTTTTGTTCTAGCTGAATTAGGCAGAATAGGTTGCTTTGGAGGGGCAAAGGAAGTCCAAATTACTTGAAACTTGCCTTACTGAAAATATGAGTTCTTGAACTAAAAACCCATGGCAAAAGATTAAATATAAGCTACCCAAAGGCTAGGTATGAAGAGTCACAAATTTACTAATTGCACTGTACTAATCTAGACATCAGTTCAGTTGATCTTCAAGGATGTTTCCCACTACATGGGCGTCACTATGGACCCCTTTCAGCTTTAATGGCCGTTAAGCTTGATCCTTATTAATGCTCTCCGTGGGCAAATCATCTTTGAAATGCTTGCTCCCTATTTTGAAACTTTTTTTAAAAATTAGCACTTTGAAGTTTTAGTAAAGCTCCATAAAGTGCCTTTCACCATGGAATTCAAACAATGGAGAGGAAAAAAGATCTTGTCAACCTTAGATTTGAAATGAAGCTATTTAAAGGGGATTAATGAACAAGGTTGAACGAAATGTCCTGGCAGATGTGCATCATACTCCCCTTGTTGGAAAAAATTGCCCAATTTCTTGTTAAGAGTAAGGATGACTTCCTTGAGTCAAGCATTAATCAAATCCTTGTACAATTTCCTCTTACTTCAACTCAAACTTTTGGGGGCTGCCAAGGATGACAAATGCCTCACATGAATGTTCATCATCTTCATGATCATCAAATCTTGGGTATAGGTCAAAGTTAACCTCATTGTCTTCATTACTTGGACCCTCTTCATTTGATACAAAGGGCTGCCCCAACTTCCTTTTCATGCCCAGCATGAAAAAGGCTAGATCAACTCTAATTTGTTGTATCTTTAGGGCAAGAGAGGCAAGTCCACGTTCCACCTTGAGTAAATTCCTGAGGGACATGACATTAAGAATCTTTGTGGGCACTGATAAAAAATGATGCACTTCTAGGTCCCTAAAATGGAAGAACCAAGAAGTGATCTCAAGTAGATCAGGTAACACAAGCTGCGAGTTACAAACAAGAAAAGCGATATGAGATATGAGATAAAACTAAGCCACTTGGATGGGATATCAGTGCCAAGAGTCTTGGAGCTCAACTTTTAGATCTAGCGAGATATGATGTCACCACTCAAAAGATCATAAACGCCTCTTGAATACCACCCTAGTGAGCTAAACTAGAGATAAGCAAGAGAGAGATTTTAAGGGAGTTTAAAAACTCAGGTTATTTCATTCTAAGTGTGTGCAACACTATTATTTTACCACATGTAAAGGAAACCCATACAATTAGCATAATGGGGGTAAAAACCAAACAAAAGGGAGAACCAAAAAGTAAATCAAGTATAAAAAGTGAAAAGTAGCCTGCTGTCAGCTACTTTTCAGTTCAGTAGGTCTGACTTCAAACAACCATAACTTCCAAACAACATGTCCACATTGGGTCATTCAAAAGCTAGGATAAAGCCCTAACTATCGTATTTCAGGAAAGGCATTATAGAACCTCTAACCTCCAAGGAGGTCGAATGTTATCCTTTGAAGAAAGCAGGTTGGTTATCTGCTAGACCCAACAGCACCACTGTTGAACTTTGCTCCCTATTGGTGCTTTCTCTTAGGATTAAAGCCTGGTTCTTTTATTGACCTAAAATTACACTTCAAAAGGGTCCGAAAAAGTTAAATTTGCCAAACCTAAGTTGATTAATATTTAGGAAAACCATTTCCACAAAATCAGGTTCTGTTCTAGCTCAATCGGGCATAATATATAGTCTGGCTTCTAAGGCTGCTTTAGAGGGGCAAATAAAGTCTAAATGACTTGAAACTTGCACTATTAAAAAGACAACTTCTTCAACTAAAAATCCATGGTGAAGGATTACACTTAAGCTACCTAAAGGCTAAGTGACCAAAGTCCCAAAGTTACTAATTATGCTGTACTGATCCAGACGGGAGCTCACTTGATCTTCAAGGATGTTTCTCACCACATGGATGACACCATGGACCACTTTCGTCTTTAATAGACATTGAACTCGGCCAATCAATGCTCTCCCTGGGTACATCTCTTTTGAAACGCTTTCTCCTTATTTGAAACCTTTTTTTAAAATTGGCATTTTGGTGGTCAAGTACAACTCCATAAACTGCATTTTACCATGGAATTGAAACAATTGAGAGGAAAAAAGATCTTACCAAGCTTGGATTTGAGATGAATCTACCTCAAAGGGGATTGATGAACAAGATTGAATATAATACCCTAGGAAATGTGCATCATACTCCCCTTATTGGAAATGAAATGGCGTTAATTCTTGTTGAAAGTAAGGAGAACCTCCTTGACTCAAGCATTACTCAAATCCTTGTATAAACTCCTCTTGCTTCAACTCAAGCTTTTGGGGGTTGTCCAAGATGATGAATGCCTCACAAGAACCTTTGTCATCTTCATGCTCATCAAATCTTAGAGGCAGGTCAAAGTTAACCTCACTGTCTTTGTAACATGGACCCTCTCCATTTGATACGAAGGACTGCCCAACTTCCCTTTCCATATCAAGCATGAATGTGTGTGGATCAACTCTAAATTGTTGCATCCTTAGGTCAAGAGAGTCAAGTCCACGTTTTACCTTGAGTAACTTTCTAAGGGACATAGAATTCCAGATCTTTGTCGGCTCTAATACTAAATGGTGCACTTCTAGGTCCTTAAAATGGGAAGAAGCAAGAAGTGATCTCAAGTAGATCAAGTAAACCAAGCTACAAATTACAAACAAGAAAAGCGATAAGCGAAGGAAGATAAGAGATAAAACTAAGCCACTTGGATAAGATATCACTGCTAACAGTCTTAGAGCTCAGCCTTTAGATCTAGTAAGATAAGATATCACCACTCAAAAGATCACGAAAGGCTTTTGAACACCACTTTAGGGAGCTAGACTAGAGATAAGCAAGAGAAGAGAAGTTAAGAGATAAAACTAAGCCACTTGGATGAGATATTACCACCAAGAGTCCTAGAGCTCAACTTGTAGATATAGTGAGATAAGGTATCACCACTGAAAAGATCATAAAAGCCTCTTGAACACCACGCTAGTGAGCTAAACTAGAGATAAACAGGAGAGAGAGATTCTCAGGGAGTTTAAAAACTTAACAATTTCATTCGTTCGCTTAGTGCGTGCAATACTTGAGTTTTCTCCCATATAAAGGGAACCCATGTAATTAGAATAATGGGAGTAAATGCCAAACAAATGGTGAAAACAAAAGGGGGAACTAAAAAGTGAATCAAGTATAAAAAGTGAAAAGTAGCCTGTTGTCAGCTACTTTTCAGAACATCAGGTCTAACTTCAAACAACCATAACTTCCAAAATAAATGTCCAAGTAAGGTCATTCAAAAGCTAGCATAAAGCACTAACTGTCTATTTTCAGGAAAGGTATCATAGAGCTTCTAATTCCCCGCAGGTTAAAAGTTATCCTTTAAAGAATGCATGTTGGTTATCGGCTGGAACCCCTAGGACCACTCTTGAACTTTCCTCCCCTTTAAAGCTTTCACTTTTTATTAAAACCTAGTTTCTTTTGCTGATCTAAAATAACACTTTAAAAGGGCCCCAAAAAAGTAAAATTCCCTAACCCTAAGTTAATCAAAAGTTGGGAAAACCATTTCTACAAAACCAGGTTCGGTTTTGGCTCAATTGCGCAGAATATATAGTATGAGCTTGAGCAGGCTTTGGCAGGGCAAATGAAGTTCAAATAATTTGAAACATGCCTTATTGAAATCTAACTTCTTGAACTAAAAGCCCATGGTGAAAAATCAGACTTAAGCTACCCAAAGGCTAGGTAACTAGAGTAATAAATTTACTAAAGGCTAGGTAACCAGAGTCACAAATTTACTAATTGTGCTGTACTGATCTAGATAGTAGCTCACTTAATATTCAAGGATGTTTCTCACCACATAGATGGCACCATGGACCTCTATCGACTTTAATGGACATTAAACTTGATCCCATCAATGCTCTCCATTGGTACATCATCTTTGAAAAGCTTGCTCCCTATTTTGAAACCTCTTTTTAAAATTGGGATTTTCACGTTTAAGCAAAACTCCATAAAGTGCACTTTGCCATGGAATTCAAATAATGAAGAGGAAAAAAGATCTTACCAAGCTTGGATTTGAAATTAAGCTGCTGCAAAGGGGTTTCATGAACAAGTTTAAATGTAATGTGCTAGGAGATATGGATCACACTCCTCTTATTGGAAAAGAATTATCCTCAATTCTTGTTGAGAGTGAGGGCGACCTCCTTAAGTCAAGCATTACTCAAATCCTTGTATAATTTGCTCTTAATTCAACTCAAACTTTCAGGGGTTGCCCAAGATGATGAATGCCTCAGAAGAACCTTCATCACCTTTTGAGCTCCTCAAATCTTGGGGGTAGGTCAAAGCTAACCTAATTGTCATCATAGCGTGGACCCTCTTTATTTGATGCAAAGGGAGGCCTAACATCCCCTTCCATATCAAGCATGAAAGAGTTTAGATCAACGCTGAATTATTGCATCTTTAGGTTAAGAGAGTCAAGTCTACGTTTCACCTTGAGTAACTTCCAAAGTGATATAGCATTCTAAATCTTTGCGAGCTCTGATACCAAATAATGCACTTCCAGGTCCTTAAAATAGGAAGAACCAAGATGTGATCTCAAGTAGATCAAGTAAAGCTAGCCGTCATTGACAAATAAGAAAAGTGAAAAGAGATAAGAGATAAGAGATACAACTAAGCCACTTGGATAAAATATTGCTGCCAAGAGTTTTATAGCTCAACTTCTAGATCTAGTGAGATAAGGTATCACCACTCAAAAGATCATGGAAGGCTCTTGAACACCACTCCAAGGAGCTAGACTAGAGATAAGTAAGAGAAGAGAAGTTAGGAGATAAAACTAAGCCACTTCGATAAGATATCACCACCAAGAGTCCTAGAGCTCAACTTTTAGACCTAGTGAGATAAGATATCACCACTCAAAAGATCACAAGAGCCTCTTGAACACCACCCTATTGAGCTAAACTAGAGATAAGCAGTAGAGAGATTTTGAGGGAGTTTAACAACTCAGCCATTTCATTTATTCACTAAGTGTGTGCAACACTAGGGTATTCCCACATATAAAGGGAACCCATGCAATCAGAATAATGGAGATAAAAGTTAAATGAACTGCTAAAACAAAATGAGGAACCAAAAAGTAAATCAAGTACACAAAGCGAAAAGTAGACTACTATTAGGTACTTTTCAGAACAGCAGGTCTAACTTCAAAAAGCCATAACTTCCAAAATGCATGTCCAAATTTTATCATTCAAAGGCTAGGATGAAGCCCTAATTATCTATTTTAAGCAAAGGTATCATTCAGCTTCTAATTCCCAGTAGTTGAAATTGATCCTTTGAAGAATGCGGGTTGGTCATCTGCTAGACCTGACAGGGCCACTCTTAAACTTTCCTCCCTTTTGGCACTTTCCCTTTGGATTTAAACCTGGTTCCTTTTACTGCCCTCAAATTACACTTCAAAAGGGTCCCAAAAAGTCAAAATCCCTAAACTTAGGTTGATCAAAAGTTGGGAAAACCATTCCTATAAAACCTAGTTCTGTTCTAGTTGAATTGGGCAGAATATATACTCTAGGCTTTGAGGGTTCTTTGGGGGGGGCAAAGGAAGTCTAATTGACTTAAAACTTGCCTTATTAAAAGGATAACTTCTTGAACTAAAAATTCATAGCAAAATATTAGACTTAAGCTAACTAAAGGCTAGGTAACTAGAGTCTCAAAATTACAAGTTATGCTGTACTGATCGAGACAATAGCTTACTTTATCTTTAAGGATGTTTCCCACCACATGGATGGCACCATGGACCCTTTGGACTTTAATGGACATTGAACTTGATCCACATCAATGCTCTATATGGGTACATCATCTTTGAAATGCTTGCACCCCATTTTAAAACCCCTTTTTGAAATTGGCATTTTGAAGTTCAAATAAAACTCTATAAAGTGCCTTTTATCGTGGAATTCAAATATTAGAGAGGGAAAAAGTCTTGCGCAGCTTGAATTTGAAATAAAGCTACTCGAAAGCATTTCATGAACAAGGTTGAATGTAATGTCCTAGGATATATGCAACACACTCCCCTTGTTGGAGAAGAATTTCCCTCAATTCTTATTGAGAATAAGGACGACCTCCTTAAGTCAATCATGACTCCAATCCTTGTACAATTTTCGCTTGCTTCAACTCAAACTTTTGGGGGCTGCCCAAGTTGATGAATGCCTCACAAGAACCTCCGTCATGTTCATGGTCATCAAATCTTGGGAAAAGGTTAAAGTTAACCTCATTGTCTTCGTAACATGGACCCCCTTTATTTGATACACAGGGCTACCTAATTCCCTTTTCATATCAAGCTTGAAAGAGTGTAGATCAACTCTAAATTATGGCATCTTTAGGTTAAGAGAGTCAAGCCCACATTTCACCTTGAGTAACATCCTAAGGGACATGGCATTCCGAATCTTTGTGGGCTCTAATGCCAAATTATGCACTTCTAGGTCCTTAAAATGGGAAGAACCAAGAAGTGATATCAAGTAGATCAAATAAACCAAGCTATGGTTTACAAAAAAGAAAAGAGATAAGAGATAAGAGATAAAACTAAGCCACTTGGGTAAGACATCACTTCCTAGAGTCTTAAAGCCCAACTTTTACATCTAGTGAGATAAGATATCACCACTCAAAAGATCAGAAATGGCTTTTGAACACCACTCTAGGGAGCTAAACTAGAGATAAGCAAGAGATGCGAAGTTAAGAGATAAAACTAAGCCACTTGGATAAGATATCACTGCTATGAGCCCTAGAGCTCAACTTTTAGATCTAGTGTGATAAGATATGACCACGTAAAAGATTGTAAAAGCTTCTTAAACACCACCCTAGTGAGCTAAACTAGAGATGTGCAGTAGAGAGATTTTGTGGAAGTTTAAAAACTTAACCATTTGATTCATTCACCAAGTGTGTGAAATACTAGGGTATTCCCACATATAAAGAAAACTCATACAATCAGAATAATGGGGGTAAAAGCTAAAAAATTGGCTAAAACAAAAGTGGGAACCAAAAACTAAGTGAAGTACAAAAAGTGAAATGTAGCTTGCTGTCAGCTACTTTTCAGAACATCATGTCTAACTTCAAACAACCATAACTTCAAACATACATGTCCAAATTAGGTCATTCAAAAGCTAAAATAAAGCTCTAATTGTCTATTTTTAGGAAAGGTATATAGAGCTTCCAATTACCAGCAGGTTGAAAGGTATCCTTTGAATGAAGTAGACTGATAGTCTACTGGACCCAACATGACCATTCTTGAACTTTCCTCCCTTTTGGCACTTTCTATTTCGACTTGAACCTGGTATCTTTTGCGGTCCTAAAATTACACTTCAAGGATTAGACTTAAGCTACCCAAAGGCTAGTTAACCATTGTTTCAAAGTTACTAATTGCACTATACTGATCCAAACAGTAGCTCACTTGATCTTCAAGGATGTTTCTCATCACATGGATGGCACCATGAACCCCTTTCAGCTTTAATGGACGTTGAACTCGATCCTTGTGAATGCTTTCAACGGGTACATCATCCTTGGAATGCTTGCTCCCCATTTTGAAACCTCTTGTTAAAATTGGCATTTTGATGTTCAAGTAAAACTCCATAAAGTGCCCTTTATTGTCGAATTCAATCAATGTAGAGGAAAAATGATCTTGCCAAGCTTATATTTGAAATTAAGCTACCTGTATGGGGTTTTATGAACAAGATGTGCATCATACTCACCTTGTTAGAAAAGAATTGCCCTCAATTATTGTTGAGAGTAAGGAAGACCTCTTTAAGTTAAGCATTACTCAAATCCTTGTATAGTTTCCTCCTGCTTCAACTCAAAATTTTGGGGGTTGCCCAGGATGATGAATGCCTTACAAGAACCTTCATCATCTTCATGCCCATCAAATCTTGAGGTTAGGTCAACATTTACCTTATTGTCTTCGTAACATGGACCCTATTCATTTAATATAAAGGGCAGCCCAACTTCCCTTTTCATATCAAGCATGAAAGAGTGCAGATCAACTCTAAATTGTTGCATCTTTTGGTCAAGTGAGTCAAGTCCACATTTCACCTTGATTAACTTCCGAAGGGCATGTCATTTCGAATCCTTCTGGGCTCTGCTACGAAATGATGCACTTCTAGGTCCTTAAAATGGGAAGAACTAAGAAGTGATATCAAGTGGATTAAGTGAACCAAGCTATAATTTACGAACGCGAAAAGCGATAAGAGGTAAGAGATAAGAGATAAGAGATACAACTAAGCCACTCGGATAAAATATCACCACCAAGAGTCTTAGAGCTCAACTTTTAGGTTTAGTGAGATAAGGTATCACCACTCAAAAGTTCATAAAAGGCTCTTGAACACCACTCTAGGGAGCTAGACTAGAGACATGCAAGAGAAGAGAAGTTAAGATATGAAACTAAGCTACTTGGATAAGATATCACCACCAAGAGTCCTAGAGCTCGACTTTTAGATCTAGTGATATATGATATCACCACTCAAAAGATCATAAAAGCCTCTTGACCACCACCCTAGTGAGCTAAACTAGAGATAAGCAAGAGAGAGATTTTGGGGGAGTTTAAAAACTCAACCATTTCATTTATTCACTAAGAGTGTGTAATACTAGTGTACTCCCATGTATGAACGGAACCATACCAACAGAATAAGGGGGGTTAAAGGCCAAACAAATTGGCTAAAACAAAAGGAGGAACCAAAAAGTAAATCAAGTATAAAAAGTGAAAAGTAGCCTGCTGTTAGCTACTTTTTTAAACATCATGTCTAACTTCAAACAATTATAACTTCCAAAACACATGTCCAAATTAGGTTATTCAAAAGTTAGGATAAAGCCCTAACTGTCTATTTTAGGAAAGATATCATAGAGCTTCTAATTGCCAATAGGATGAAAGTTATTCTTCGAAGAATGCAGGTTGGACATCCACTAGACCCGATAGGACCACTCTTAAACTTTCCTCCATTTTGGCACTTTTTCTTTGGATTTAAACCTGGTTCATTTTGCTGTCCTAAAATTACACTTCAAAAGGGTCCCAAAAATTCAAATTGGCTAAACCCAAGTTCATTAAAAGTTAGGAAGTCCATTTCCACAAAACCGAGTTTTATTCTAGCTTAATTGGGTAGAATATATACTTTGGGCTTTGAGACGGATTTAGAGGGGCAAATGAAGTCCCAATGACTTGAGACTTGCCTTATTGAAAAGATAACTTCTTGAACAAAAAACTCATGGAAAAAGATTACACTTAAGCTAACCAAAGGCTAGGTAACCAGAGTCTTAAATTTATTGATTACGCTATACTGATTGAGACAGTAGCTCACTTTATCTTCAAAAATGTTTCCCAGCCCATGGATGGCACCATGGACCCCTTTTGACTTTAATGGATGTTGAACTCGAGCCCCATCAATGCTCTCCTGGGTACATCATCTTTAAAATGCTTGCTTCCCATTTTGAAACCTCTTTTTAAAATTGGCATTTTGAAGCTCAAGTAAAACTCCATAAAGTGCCTTTTATTATGGAATTCAAACACTTGAAGGAAAAAAGGCCTTGCCAAGCTTGGATTTGAAATTAAGCTACCTCAAAAGGGCTT
>NCQT01064321.1:2871-13251 GCA_002740465.1 Stenocereus thurberi
AAAAAAAAAAAAAAACTTTATCATCTACTTGAAACTCCAGGGATCTCATTCTTTTATCAGCATAGCTTTTTCATTAGTTCCAATAGTATGTTTTCTGAAGTCTTCTGATGTATGTCCCCTCATTGAATATTGAAGAAGATCTTCATGACCCAAAAGATGATTTTGTGGTCAATGTCTACATTATTTTACCCTGATATTTCATGTCAATTTCTCTACTAGTATTTTCACAACGTAGACTACTGGGAGTTATATGCTTTCTCCAAATACAAATGTTGGTCCTAGGCCACGAAGTACTATAGGCTCTAACTTAAAAAAGCTATATCCATTGATCTTTTTAGATGCTTTCCCATTGGACACCAATTGAACATCAAAGTTCTCAAGCCCTCTCAAGAGGTTCAACTGAGTAATGATTGCAGTGTTAAGGGTATGTTGTGTCTTCCTTATCAGGGCATCTGCCACAATATTTGCCTTTCTTGGATGATATTAGATCTGCAAGTCGTAATCTTTAAACAATTCTAGTCAATGCCTTTGTCTCAGATTAAGCTTCTTATGAGTGAAAATGTACTTCAAGCTTTGATGATCAATATAGTGCTCACAAGGTACTCCATACAAGTAATGTTTTCAAATTTTTAGTGCAAAAACCACAACTGCTAGTCCTGGATCATGGGTAGGGAGATTTCTCTCATAAAGCTTGAACTATCGGGAGGTATAAGCTATCACTTTATCTTCTCGCTAGCTTTGTAGCTTCCTTCAACAAATTGGTCAAGGAAGATATTATCTTTGAAAAATCCTTCCGAAAACTTGACAATACCCAGTTAAACCCAAAAGGTTTCTAGTCTCAGTAACATTGGTGAGCCTTGGGAGCTTTGTAACTACTTTAACCTTCTATGAATCGACCTTAATCCCTTCCTTTAAAATGACATGTCTGGAAAACACCACCTCTTCTAACTAGAACTCACACTTCTTATATTTGCTATCTAATTGATGCTCCCTCAAGGTTGCAACCATTCTCAAATGGGTAATGTGTTTGTCTTTGACTTTGGAGTAAATCAAGATACTATATATAAATACCACAACAAACTTGTCTAAATAAGGTCTGAAAACTGTATTGATAAGATCCATAAAGGTCGCGGGGGCATTGGTTAGGCCAAAAGGCATCATGGTGAATTCATAGCGACTAAAATCAAGTTCTATGTGCTATTTGGGAATGTCTTCAAGTAAATCCCAAGTTGATGGCATCCTAATCTCAAATAAATCTTGGAAAATACTCTTGCTCTTGACAGCCGACCAAATAAACCATCTATTCAAGGCAATGGATATTTGTTCTTGATGGTGATCTTTCTCAGCTCTCTGTAATCGACACATAACATCGAGGTTCCATCCTTCTTTTTACAAGTAGAACTGGGGCACCCCTTGGTGACACACTTAGTCCTGTAAATCTCTTCTATAATAGCTCATCTAACTAAATCTTCTATTTTCTAAATTCTATTGGGATCATACAGAGGTTTTAGAGATACGTTAGGCATCAAGGATTAATTCAATCTCAAAATCAATTTCTCTTTGCAGGGCAGTCCCAGTGACTCTTTCGAAAAACATTTCTAAATTCACAAACTACAAGGATATTTTTTGCTTTTTCTTCTTATGGTTGAGTGTATAATAGCTTAACAACAATACCCAATATATCTTAAACATAAAAGTTCACTTCCTTTCATAACATAATTTAAAGGACAAGTATTTCCTCTCTTTGCCTATAAAACATATTTCTCTCCTTCATTCATCCCTGAAAATAGCCTTAAGGTCTTCATAATCTATCTTGACCCCATAAGTACACAACCAGCTCATTTTCAGAATGATATCAAAGTCTGACGAGTAAAATTGAATTACAACTCCAAGGAATACTATCCCACTAATAGTAATTGGAACAAGTTTATAAGAGATAGGATACTAAACTCTAGAGTCATTGGGTAACTTGATTCTATAGTTAGTTTTTGTCTCCTTATTTCAGGGTTTAGTTGCATGGCATATCAAGTGGATGTAAATGAATGAGTGGCAACTGAATTAACCAATACACAAAATGGCTTTAAAATTAAAAAGAGAGTTCTAATAACTACCGTACCAAAGTTGGCAAGCTTCCTTCTTGCTAAACACATAAGCCCTTCCGATAACTACAGGCCTTGAAGTTAGGAGTCCTTGTCTATAGCCTTTAGTCTTCAGGGACAGGCAACAATGAAGTGCACTAGGCTACCGTACCACAGGCATTTGTTGGTTCCCACTCGACACTCAGGATTGGTGTGGTTAGCTCTTCCACATTTCACACAGGGCTCTACTAAGCCAGTAGGACGACTCTTTGGAGAAGCCGGAGCAGATTTCTTCTGGTTTATGCTCTCATTTGAAGCTCCGTATTCGGTCCACCTCCTCTTCTAATTAATCGGGGTCAAGGCCCTCAATTTAGCTTTCACTTGATCCATTTTAGTTGATCGATCATATAACTCTTGATAGGTAAGGATTGGTTAACCAGCTAGCTGGTTGTGAATACAGAAAGCTAATCCCTCTTCAAATCTCCTCATCCGTAGTCTTTCAGGTGACACAAACTGTGGAACAAACTTGGAGAGTTCTGTAAATTTACTAGCATATTGCATCACATTCATACTACCACTTATCTTCAGTTCTTCCATAAATCTACCCTAAGCAAAGTCAGGCCCTAAGAGTCTATCCTTAACGGTTTTCCACCAAAAGTCTACTTCATTAATCAGGTAAATGTTCTAATGTTCACCTTTTAATCCTCTAGAACCTCCACTGTGGTGAAAATCTTTTCCATCCCTCTAATCCATGCTTCTAGCTCTACTGGGTCATACTTTTCATCGTATACTTCAAGGTTGTATCGCTCACACTATCGACTAATTTATTGACTTTATAAGGGATTTCGGAAGGTGTTAGGGCTAGTCATTTTGTAAGCTCAGGCACCAAGGTCTATTAATAGTTAGAGTTCCTATATTGCTAACCAACTCATGAGGAACTGAGGGCATTCCACTAAGGGTTATTGGCATATTACACAAAACCTGGTCACCTGACCGCTAACCATGATCTGAATTTTCATGTGGGTTTCTGCATTATTTTACACATATTCCGATATTCTGACTATCCATTCGGTTGAGTAATTCAGTCAACTGACTACAACCAACATATAAGATATACATACACAATAGATACAACTAGCACGGCCCAAGTATTATTAAAACAATCACAAAGCTTCATTATATCATTGTCATAATTGCTTGTGTGCATACATATACATAGTTCCACAAAGAATATCACATCCAACTGACCACCTAAGGTCAACCTTTACACCTACCTCCTAATTAAAATACTACTTAGCCCCAATAGACTAAGTCTGCCACATGCATAGGTGTAGGTGAGACTAGTCAACACAATCGGAAAAACCTATCTAACTATATACAATGTCATAGCCTGCACAAAATTCATCTATCTAACTGGCTATACTATATACATGTGGGCTTAAAAAGTAATCTACTTGAGATGTTAACATATAATATAAATCAATCTAATGATCCATAGATGGATTATAGTCTAGATCCAACTGGTTCTCATCATCATAATCAAGCTGATGCTCCTCCAATTCTGGGTCCTTGTCTAAGTCTTCCATGAGCTCACCATCAGAGCTAAACTATGGTGTATCAGGGAGATCTATAACAATATGGACCTTATTTGATACAGGGATCCCCTCTGTAGGTCCCGATCACTTTGCGTTATTAGCGGCTGAGGAGTGCTCGGTATAGGTGGTGATGGGGGGGAGATACAAAGTGTAATGAAAATATATACTGCAGAATATCCATGTTATTTCCTTTCGGCTCAAACTTCTCCCTTAATAATAGCTTGGTGATAACATTAGCCCAAGCCCTGCGAAACTGAAATCTAGGTTCGTCCCATCCTAAGGCTCGAGTCATCATAAAATCATGATATCGGGTCTTAAAATCACCTCAAGGGCCAACTTTAAATAGGGTCCACTAGAGCCTATGTGTTTAGAACATAACACTATGAAACTCAAAAATAGGGTCTACATGTAGGCTACCATACTAGCATATAGTAAAAAGATGTGAATAGCCCTAGAAGTACCTGACATCATATTCACTGCATATGGATCCATCTAACAAAGAGGAACATAAGTGAAGAACATGGGAGAGATAAACAGGCATTTCTACTACCATAAATCTCTAATATCATAAATCTCTAATGACATATCAATGACCGTCAATAACCAAGCTTCTCACCTTCCAATCTCTACTCTCCATACTCCATGCCCTATCAAAGAAAATCAACATGGCTCAAATACCAAAACCGTAACACTCCCTAATTAAGCATATTTCACTATTTACAATTATTATTCTGATTCCGTCAATTACAACTGATAAATCCAATGATCGGAGCGTTACCGCTATCCAAAAAGACAAGGCTTAAAGCATGTATACTAGAAATGACATAGTTAGGCATAGTTCAACCATACACATTCATACATGATCAAACCATATACAGTCAACTGTTAACGAACATAAGGTTTATACGCCATAGTAAACATAATTCACCATATAATCTACACCTCCATCCACTGAAGATTTCAAAATACAGCTTTAAAATATGCATGTACTATGTCACTGTTATTCCATCCCGATTCCCTTGCTCAACTTATTTTCTTCAGCTGGTTTGCTAGCATGAGGGCAATTCACTGAGCCTTTGCCTAAACAAAATATGAAAAATATTTTGAACTGTTAGCCAAAGGTCAGTACATGCATTCCAGTATAGTTAAAAGATCTTTGCATAAATTAGTTGGGCGCCCGCTGTGTAATTCATTTTAAGTTAAGACAGTGAATAAGATGAATGTAAACTGCAATTGCTAGTTATTACCTAATAGTGAACCCCCTTTATATTGCCACAATCTATGGATAGGTGTACACCTGCTAAGCCGATTACAGGAACTGGCTTGAGGCCATGCGGGTAACTAAAGGGCAATGTCCTATAACTAATAACTAGTGGGGTCACTAATTATGTGATAAATAACTGATTAAACTGATTCATTGATGTACTTAGAAAAATATTATAATTTTGATAAATAGGGGCTAATTTCTAAAGTTACAGGCAATGAACGTACCTAATGTCTTTAAGATGCAATCTCACTTAATAATACTTATGCACAGTGGAAAACGATAGATTAGGCCCCGTTTCTACTTAAGAAATATAGTTATAGGTAAATGCAGTTATTAAACAACTTTCACTCCCATAATTTATAACTTTATGGAAACTGATTAATAAAAAGGGCATCCACAATTCAAACAATTTAATATAAGATAAGTTGTACTAAAATGATTTTGAAAAATAAATTAGGGCCATTGAACTCGAAGAAAAACAAATCTAAGCAAAATAGACCAAAATAAAATAATTGAGGTGATAATAAAAGGACTTTAATAGATGTAAATGGAATATGGGCTTTTGATATTTCTAAAATGAATAATAACAAGTTTAATGCCAAGAGGGGTGTCTTGAGGTTCATTAAAGGTCATATTACCCTAGTTTGGTCTGACAGGCACCGACCTTAAGTCATTACTCTCCCTACTTCTCAGATTTTATTGTCTTGCCCATGTAACTCAGTTTTCCATCCCATGTGAACTTCTACATAGAATCAAAGTTGTTAAACTCACTAAACTTTGTAATTTCTTTACAATATCCATAACTATATTAAAACTCCTGATAATATTTCCAAATTTTATGATTTCTTTCTTCCCTCATATTACCATTTGAAGGTCTACTTTAGAAAATCCATGTGTTTCACCCCTGACCTCCACTAGAGCCATAAAGCCTGGATATGAAAAGTTGAGAAAGTCCCATAACACTTTTGTTTACTGTGTAATAACCCAATTACCACAACACAACCCCCAAAACTGAGCTGAAACACAACTTTGTACAACTCGTGTCTATCCTGTGCAGTCCTAGAAAAGGACCATAACTTTTTTCACACACCCTATAATGAAGTTATTCAAATGTAATCTGAAAGATAACTCACTAATATATCTACCCATCAAAAACTACAATTTTGTGATGGTCTAAACAGTATAAGTTAATCTCAAAGAGACCCCTATTTTGGGTATGTTCATAGCCCTAATGTTCTTGCTTTCAGCCTTTTCTGCACATAATTTCCCTCTAAAATCACCCTTTAAAATCATTTAATAAAGCCTTGTTCCTTCTCATCACCTTAAAAAGTCATATTACTCAAAATTACTACATGATCATCTTTAAAAGTTTTATAATCATTCTTTCCACAAAAACACTTGGAATGCATCTATAAGCTCACCTATTTGCATAAATAAATAAAACAACCTCCTTTAATTATTTGTTAGAATTTTCATATTCCATCCATTTTGATAAAAACTCAATAACATCATTAATCAAGTCTATAATACATCCAAACACCAAATTCCATCTCAATGAACTCAAATAAACTGATTTGATGCCAAAGGTTACACTAAACCATGCATGGCCATAAAATTCTAGATTATGCCACATACAAATTTCCATCCAAATCACCCGAAATGAGTAAATAAGATCACCAGCCATCTTTAAACTTATTTTCCATACTAGATCACAATAATTAAACAAACAAACACAAATCCAAACTCGCTTAATTCTGACATGCCTGACCAAGGTCAACTCCACCATATCCAACATCCCTAAAAACGATAAAATTTGCATAATAACATTTATTTTGATCACAAGAGCATAAGTCTTAACTAAAACAATCATAAAAATAAAAAATACAACAAGATCAGATTAGCGTTTTACCTTACTTTATGCTTAGATTTAAAGAGGATGGGGTACTGAGAGGTGGTGTTTATGGTGGTCGTTGGTGTGGGGGGTTGTGGGTGGTTGGCGGTAGCCCCCAAAGGGTGGAAAAACTGGCGATAGTAGCAGCAGTGTCTGGTAGCAGCAGGCAGTGCAGTTGTTGGGGGGAGAAGACAAGGAGAAGAAGAAGAAGAGTTTGGTTTGGCTTGGTTAAAAATTTTTTCTTTGAAATTATCTCTCTTCCTTGGCTGACATTTAACTCCAAAAAGTAGCTTTTTGTTAATCAAAATTTAGTGCAAATGATGGTGATTAACTTAATTAATTGCACCAAAATGTTCGAGCCACAATTTGAGCCCAAAATGAATCGCGCCATAATTTGGGCCCAAATGAATTGGGCTAAACTTAATGAATTTGGGTCCAAATTTTTGCATGATTAAAAATTAATTTTTTTTTGACATTATGCAAAGTAATTTATCATCTAATCATATTTACAAGACTAATATCGATTCACCCAAAATTGTGACGTATATGAGCTCGAATTGCAAAGTGGGCCCGAAACGAATTCTCCCAACCGGGATGATTAAATGAGAAAAATAAATGTGAAAGATTAATAACATGGCCTACTTAAATAAATAAACATGATTTAGAGTTGTGCTATTACAAAATTGCTAAGCCCTTGTCCTCACTCCTTGCTAAGGACATGCCATTCCATTTCTCTAAGGAGTGTGAAAAGGCATTTACAAAGCTTAAGGATGTATTAACCACCACTCCTATCTTGTATCCTCTTGTTTAGGGAGAACAATTTGAGCTTATGTGCGATGTATCAGATTATGTTGTAGGGGTAGTTTTGGGTCAAAGAACTAATAAAATGCTCCGCGTAATTTACTGCAGTAGTCATACGTTAAATAAAGCACACTTAAATTACAATATAACCGAGAAGGATGTCTAATCGTTGTTTTTGGGTTCAAAATGTTTATGCCCTACCTCATAGGATCTCACGTTGGTGTTTCCACTGACTATGTCACCTTCAAACATCTTTTTGATTAAAAAAGGATACTAAAGCTCAACTCTTTTGATGGATCATGCTACTTCAAGTGCTTTACTACGAAATTAAATGTAGTGAGGTATCCCAACACCTAGTAGCCTATCCATCTATCTAGCATTGTAATTGATGATGCATATGAGTCTTTTATTCTTGAGTTTTTTCCTAATGAACAACTATTTGGGGTTCATGTGGAGCCATGATATGCCGATATTATTAACTACTTAGCCATGGGTGATACTCTTAAGTAGAGTGCACTTCATTGTATTGGTTTGATTTTTCATGTGGGATGACCCTTATTTGTTTAAGTATTGCCAAGACTCATAGGGGGCATATGCCTAATGACCAAATTCTAACTGTCCTTTTAGCTAGTCAAGGTCATGCATATAGGAGGTATTTCAACAGGAGAAATACCCCTGTACAGATTCTTTGTTGGTGCCAAGTAAATTTAGCAACCTTAAAGGGCACTAAATATCATGACTACAAGTGATTATGAATATAAACTTAATTATAAAGTATAGTAGATAATAATAAACTCAAGGATGCTAAAACATAAAGTAAAGGGACACTAAGTAAACAAGTCTAGGGAGCTGAGCTGTAAGAGAGTAAAGCAAAAGGTAACAAACAAGGCGTTTTTTAATGAGGTTTACCTCTCCAAATGGGCTACGTCTCTACTTAAGGTCCCTTCCTTTGAATTCAACCACTTTTGTTTATGTGGTCTGACGTTAATCTGGTCTCAGATTTATGCAATTTACAAGATTCCACACAAGGACCATGACTGCAACACCCCCTTCACGACCTCTCTTGAAGTGATTTCTCCTAAATCCCCAATTAGTAAGGATGATACTCCTAGTTAACCCTCTACGTTAAAAGCAGGGTCTTCAAGCCCTTTCACCTCATAAGGAATCTTTACTGTGTCTACAAAGGTTACAATGATTTGAAGTTGACCACTTAAGAATACAGTACACTAAGGATACAAGCTAAGCACTTTGTGTGTTGCATACTCTTTATCTGTAGCAAAGTCTATATATACATAGTTAGTAAGAACTTGCCCATAGTAGGATGCTAAAGATGTACTGTTAGATGCTTCATAGTATTCCATTGAATGCTGCTGTCTAACAACTACCAAATGGTTCAAACATCTTGACTTTCATCCAACTTTCAGACATTTGCTTAGTTAATTCTTAATGTCTTATGTATAAAAGATGTGGTTCTTTAGCTTTTAGTAATGTCTTAGCCATTTAATTTCCTTATTTGATAAGGAAAAAACCACTCTTTTGATATTAACATTCTCCAATGCTAGTATGGTTGACTACAACTATCCCTTTTTAGAAAACTGCTTTTGATATTTGCCTGATTAAGGACACATTTGAATGTGCTTTCTAAGCTTCCTAAATTTTACAAGCTGCTCTGTCTAAAGAAATCACAAATTAATCATTTTTCTTAAAGATTGGGCAATTCAAATTAGTAAGATAACTTAATTAATTAAATTGTAATTAACTCAATTATTTAAGATCAGCACAACGTTATAAAATATATGGGTTAGAGGACAAAACATAAAGCCAAATTTCAAACAAATGATAAACATATTTTGTACCAAACATTGTGCTACATTCCTTCATCATGGATTTGCATGTGTATGATTTTAATTTTTACTTATTAGATTCTAAACTTCCAGAGTTAGAAAATTAATAACAATGTCATAAAATATAAGCTACGCTCAATTCAAGTTGTACCAATTTCATGATGCGCCAATGGTCCGCTTCTGATAAGCCATCTAAGGCGATTGACACTAAGAGTTCAAGGTTGTTGAACTCCACCCTTGAAGCTCTAGGTTGTCGATTACCTAATGATCTTCTTGGGCATGTTAAATGAAAGCATTTAAGCACATATGTAAGATTTGTATGTACACAAACAATATGTAATGGCCCTTCGCAATAGATTGCAACTATACATTGGGAGCAAAACATATATTAAGCAATTCATCGCATAAACGTGATTCTCCAGTCTCTGCCTTTTTGAAGCAATATATGCCAAACAGATAGTGCAATAAATAAGTCATAAATATTAATAATTATACTCTCACTATGTTTAGTAATTTAAGTGATGCGATAAATCATATACAGTTCACATACTAACCTGCCCTTAGTTTTCTAAGTATAGCAACATATAAGCATAGTGTACATGCCATGTACGGACAAGTAAAAGCAATTATGTTTGAATGCACGGTAAGTAAATACTATTGAATGATTAGTGCGGGTGATATAGGCAATATGTGTATGAAAGCCATGAAGTTGTTCACACCACAAGCATTGAAATCCAAAATGTTCATCTTTAGGCCCTCATGCCATTTCCTTGAGGGATGCTAAACTGACTACTTTAAGGGTCGCCCTCAACCCAGTTTTACTAATTCAAGGACTACCCTCAGCCTGGTTGTACCTCTTCAATTAATTACTTAGAGGATGATGGAGTTTTAAGTTCCTTTAAGT
>NCQT01064368.1:6627-27795 GCA_002740465.1 Stenocereus thurberi
ATATAAAAAATATATCAACTCAAATCAACTTTAATAAAAAATATAAATTTTACCTATTTTTCAACTCTTATTTCCCAACGAAAAGAACAGACCCTCGTTCATCCAAACACTAAAGCAAATATCGATCAACCTCGCTCTAGGGATGATAGTGGGCTTTAGATCCGACCCAGACCCATCAGATTCAATCCAAATTAGACAGTATAGGTCCACTTAAATGAGATCTGATAGGTCTTAAGTGAGTCTGGGTCCAAGAGATGTGGGTTAGATTTGGGTTTGAAAAATTCAAACCCAGACATGACCCAAGACCTATTTAAGATCCATTAATTTTTTTTAAAAAAAAATGTGGTCAAGGCAATTAGCTAAAAGAACTCTAAACCAGATAACCCTAAAGTCACTTTGTTTACTATCGATCATAGAAGAAAAATTATTTTGTTATGTTTGTGGACTTGGTCTTTGTAGCTTTTATTAAAATATTATTTTTGGCGTATAAAATGTGAATAAGAACACTTATTTATGGCATGTATCGTTAGAATTTTTTTATTAAATATCATGTGTTTTAAATTCAATAATTTGTCTTTCGATTGTGGTAATTTATGTTGGAATGTGAAAAAAATGATCTTTAATATGAAAAACAGTCAGAACTCATTTAGAACCCGTAGACTCGTCAGATGCACAGAGTCAGGTCTAGGTCCCATCTTTGTAGATCCAACGGGTCTGAAGTGGATTTGAGTTTAGATTTTAAAAAAAATAAATGGGTCTGAACCTAAGTGAACCTAGCTTAGATCCAACACATTGTCATCCCTATCTCCATCCACTGTCACATATTCAAAATGTTATTCATGCAGTAAAGAATTTGTCTATAGTTATAGTCATATTACACATAGTACATCCATTATACATATATACATTTATCGACAAGTTACTAAAATAGGACTTTAGTTGGTTCGACACATACATCAATGTACTTGCTCATCTTATTTGGCATAATATTGGATTCCCTTCTTAGTTTTCATAATTTAATGGTTGTTCTTAGAGAGTACTCATTTGGTCAGTTCTTAAAGGCACAAGTGACCTATTTTTCTTGTTTCTTAACATCCATCTTCATTGGTGTCAATTACTTTAACTGGTAACATCTTTAGAAGTTGCTTTTAGATTTTTATTTTTGAATCTTGTCTATAACAATTTTTACATCTTGTATACACTTAAAAAAAAAAGAAATTTAAATCCCATCACCTCATAAAAGGGCAAAAAGATTTAGTGTACCAATTGCACGATAGCTTCAAAATGGAAATGATTTTTTTTTTTGGTGGTTGGATTTCAAAGAAAAACGATGCAATAAATGACATAATAACACATCCCATTTTTCTACATAAAAAGACTATCTTATTCGGACTTAAAGAAAAACATTGTTCTTCGAAAATCTAAATCAACCATCACCCTTTCTTCAAGGAAATGAATGTTTTAGGGATATATATGAACTAGATTAGATTCCTGGACGTTGGAGGCAAAATGAGGCAGAGTTTTAAGGGGGAGGAAGGCGAAGTCGGTTACTTTACGCATACAGTAGTTTAATTTGAGCTAGGATTAGAGGGAGAAAGGAGATATGCAGAATAGTGGGAATGCTGGATTTTGGGGGGTCATTCACTGCAAACTACGAGGTTTAAGAGTTCCAACACTCGATCAACTTGCTTTCATTTCTAACTTATAAAATTCTCTCTCCTCCTTCCTACACTCAACAGGAAGAGAAAGATAAACAGAGATAGAGAAGGGTTTTAGAATTAGGGTTGGAGTTTTCCGCTTGGAATTGCAGGTTTGTCCTAGCTATACCCCCCCCCCCCAAACAAAAAAAGAGAATGGGGTAAGCTGTATTTGAGCCTTTTAAACACTCAGCAGCAAGACACGAGTGCCATCTGATCTCCTTTTGGATGAATAATATACAGTAAGTAAATGCTACTTGTATAATCATCAATGTTAACCTCCCCCTCTCCTTCTTACTTGATATCTTTGAAATTTGTGGGATGTTTCACCAACATATGAGGTATTCATTCTGATGAATGTTTGTGACATATGCAGGAAAGCTTGGTGATTATTAAGCTCATCCAGTATAAATTAAATTTTTTATGTTCATCTAAGAAGTGAGGTTATCTGATCTGATGGGGTCGAATAACTGGCTATCCTTCCCCCTCTCTCCAGCTCATTCATCTCTACCACCCCATCTTCAAACTCCAAATGACTCAAACCCTGATCACCAACAACACTTGTTCTCATTAGGCTTGGTCTCTGACCACATCAATCACCCCTTCTATGTTCAAGGTATCTATATCATATACTCTTTCTCGTTCTTCGAGTAGACCAATATGATCAGTTTATATGAAAATATAATTACACGATTTTCTTTCCAAGGAAAGTGTATCATTCTATGTAGATATTCTAGATGTCAACTTGTATGAATGTATTACTAACTGTTGGATCAATTCACCTACAGAATGGAACTTGATCAGCTCACAAGGCAATAGCGAGATCCCAAAGATTGCAGATTTTTTGGGTGTAGGGAAATCTGAGAACCATCTCTCCTCAGACCTTACAATGTTCAACCACATTGATCAAGGGAGCGACTCAAATTATGTTTTCAACAACAACAGCGTCATGGCAGTGCAAAACACAGTGGCCGCAATAACAGAGACAACAAGTGCTAATGATAGTGTTATTAGTAGTTATGACTTCCAAGAGGTTAACCCAAATAATAGCTTGCAATCGCTAACGCTCTCAATGGGAAGTAGCCACAAGAAGCAGCAACAACAACAGCCACCACCTTCTTTCGGTACTGATTGTGAGACGACTAGTGGTGATAATTGTAGCACCACCAATGGGGTTACCTCAGCTGCCACCGCGACCTCCACAACCACCATCACTGACATGGTGGAAGCCACCCCTAGGAGGGCTTTGGATACGCTTAGCCAAAGGACGTCCATTTATAGAGGAGTTACTAGGTAAGGCATAATATACGTTTGTCAAGCATTAACTATTTAATTATTAGGATATGATTTGAATTAAAGAATGTTTTATTTTAATTTTCGATGGTGATTAGTGAAAGTATTGATTCAGGCATAGATGGACGGGAAGATATGAAGCTCATCTTTGGGATAATAGCTGTAGAAGGGAAGGTCAGTCCAGGAAGGGTCGGCAAGGTGACATTTCTTTTCCTTTTCCTTTTATTTTGCTATATTATATTCGTCCTAGTTCAACCAATTGCACAAAACTGGTAATCAAAGTTGCGCATATTTTGACCTTGCAAATCAATAATGTGTACGTTGTTATTATTGTTGTTGATATATATATACTTCAAAGTCTGACTTAACATAAACAAATTATGGAATGTCACTGACTCTTTTCTTTTTTGGTCTCGCCATTGCGTGTTTGGTTTTCCAACCTCCAAATCCCTGAAGTCTATCTGGGTGAGTAGGAATTGTATCTATGCTTAATTATATAAAACAACCAACCCCTCCCCCCCCCCTCCCAAAAAAAAGTTGTCTCAGTATAAATATACATCAATTATAATGCTTGTGAATGAACAGGAGGGTATGACAAGGAAGAGAAGGCTGCAAGGGCTTATGATTTAGCTGCTATCAAGTACTGGGGAACTTCTACTACCACTAATTTTCCAGTTGAGTTTATCATTTATTCACTCATTACTCATATCATTTGTGATCTCAACGATATGCAGTAGACTAATTAGTTGTCATAAATTCTTGTTAATTATGTTAGATAAGCAATTATGAAAAAGAAATAGAAGAGATGAAACACATGACTAGACAAGAGTTCATTGCCGCTATAAGAAGGTACACTTATGAACTCAAAAGACTTTAATTTGTTCTTAGCTGAGGTCAAGTTCTTTGACTCTCACTACTAATCATCATCTTATATCATCATTCTATGTTTTAGAAAGAGTAGCGGATTTTCAAGAGGTGCTTCCATTTATCGTGGGGTAACAAGGCATCACCAACATGGGCGATGGCAGGCAAGAATCGGAAGAGTGGCAGGAAACAAAGATCTCTACTTGGGAACATTCAGTAAAATAAATATGCCTTCTCTTTGGTTCAAATTGATACTTATACATGAAACTTTATCCACTAGTAAGCCAAGTATATGTGTTGAATGTACGATGTATATCTTATTTCCGTTTAGGCANNGAGGAGGAGGCAGCAGAAGCTTATGACATAGCAGCCATCAAGTTCAGAGGCCTCAATGCGGTCACCAACTTTGACATGAGCCGATATGATGTCAAGGCCATCTTGGAAAGTAGTACGCTCCCCATAGGGTCAGGAGCAGCTAAGCGCCTAAAAGAAGCTCAAATGCTAGAAGCTTCTAGAAACAATAGCTTTCAATATGGGTCTGGTTCAAGCTTGAGTGGTAGATATGGGGCCCACTACCCACCGATTGCTTACCCTCTTGTCACATATCATCAGCCACAATACCAAGATCACCAACCACAAGCCTTGCTAACTCTACAAAGCCAAGAAAGCAACCTCTCTCTCTCCCATCACAATTACTCCCAAGAGGCTCAACTCCTTCAGCCATACCAACAATCAAGAAACACATCAAATCCTAGCATCTACAACAGTTATAGTAATCTCCATTCTAACCCTAATTTGCTTCACGGGCTTATAAGCATTGGGGGATCTACTTCCTCTGGTGCCATTGATGCTAACCCTAATGATGGCAGCCCTAGTGGGATATATGGTGGAGGTGGTGGATGCATGGGCAGCACTGGTGAGATCAATGATGTGGGGCCTAGGGATCCGGAGTCGTTGGCGCCATTGGTGAAGGTGGACTATGATATGTCTTCTGCTGCTGGGGTTTTTGCAATGTGGAATGAGTAATATTATTGATTAGTATTTTGACATATTTTTTCGAGAGGGAATCACTGCAAGAATGCCTTGTGCATGGCTGCTTTAGAGTTTAGACTACATTAAGTTTGGTTTGACCGAATGTTTTAATACTTGTTCCAGCGCCTTTAATTAATTGTCTCTCAATCCACCGGGATGCATGGATCGATCAGCTCATTTTCGACACACGTGTTTTAAATTAATAAGTTCTCTTTTTAAGTATCTTTTTATTTTATTTGATGAGTTTCAAATCACCGTACAATATCACTACAAAATGATAGAGCATTAGAGCCTAAGCAATTTAGTCTTTAGATTATTAAAATCAGTCTCTAATGTAATTGAGAGATCAATTTGAGACCGGTTTGAAGTGGTCTCCAATGGTGTAGTCTCTAATTAATACTGAGATCAGAAGAGTGCACCTAGTCTCTAATTTAGCAACTAACTTGTGAGGTTTTAAATTGATACTACATGGATCGGTTTTTAATATATTTTTATTCTTGAATAAATTTCATTTAGGATTATCAAAGTTAAGGTAAATAATTTTCAACACTTACAATTTCTAGACAATATTAATTTGTAGATCTATTTAACTTTAGCGTAAATAATTTCTAGGATCAAACTTGATCAAAATTAACTTTTTTAATTACATTTTGTACCATAAATTTTTGTTATTTCAAGATTTGACCCCATTTTTCAAAAATAAGCAAAACTATTTGCTACTTAGTCCCTTCATTTTTATTTTTTGTTATTACTTTTCCATTAAATGAACCTTGCCTAAACTGGTATTAGAGTCATGTGGCTATGTGAGTCAAAAATAATTAAAATAATTAAGCTAATTAATTAATTAAACCAATTATTGCAATTAATGCTTGAATCATCTGTCCTACTCTAGTTTATTCACATATTGTGCGCACTCTAGAGGGATCCACTTCAGTAGCACCGTCATAAAGTTATGTTATTGATGTATTTTTAGAACTAGATGTGGAATTAGCAAAAATTAAAACTAGGTTAAGGAGATAAAGAAGCACTTGCCTAGTTTTTCCTTAGTCAACAAAATTAGGCATAGTGAAAAATCTAATTTAGGTTTTAGTTCTCCATTTTAGCATAATATCATTTCCAAAGCCTAAAAAACAAAAATGTTTACCTTTGTAAGACATAAAAGTCGAAAAAGAAAAAAAAACAAGTGAAGAATCATCGGAAAAGATAGAAAAAGAGGATTTAGCATAAGAAATATAGAAAAAGAGGATTCAGTATAAGAAATACAAGATATGGAGTCAGAAAATATGTTTGACAAAGAGAACAATCTAGAAGAATTAAACAAAATTGTGGGCATAATAGTAGACAAATAAGAAGTATTATCTGATAATAATGAAAAGATAAACAATATATAGTTAGAAGAAGAAATATATTAACAAATAAACTTAATCAAATTAGATGATGTGAATGACATTCCTTTAGAAGAAATTAGGAGGAAACTGGATAAATATATAAAAGATTAGTGGCTGATAATAAAATCAATAAAATTGGCAAAGAAGTCAACATCGACAAATTTGAATTCAATTTAGTTAATAATGTAATTTCGAACCTTAAAGAGTTTGGTAAATTATCTAAAAGAAATACCCATTTTATGAGATCAGGGTATGTTTCAGCATCACATACAATGAACTTTTTCTTTTGAGTTCATTCCAAGGAAAACTATATCATGAAGAGATTAACCGTGCCCCAATTAGTCAAACGCGTTACTTCCTAAGCATTGATGAAGCCGGTAATAGAGAAAAAATATTTGATCATTGGAAGCGGCGTATGAATAGTGTCATAAACTGGCATACCACATGCAGTACTAGAAATTTTCTAAACTATATTGAATATAGTTTTTTAGTACTATATGTCGCTGGTACAGCCAATTAGATGAGGAAAGTAAACATGTATTAAAAATGACAGAAACACCAGATGTTATCTTCAAAAAATTATATAAGAAAATTGAAACTGAAGTTGCGGGATCTAAACTTGATTCTAAAGAAAAAGCTAGAGAATGGCAAATAAAGACTAATAACATAAAGCCCTGGATATGAGGTATTTGAAAAATTGTATAGGTGAATTTATTCAATATTATTAGAAATTTGAGCATAATGAAATCAATCTTGGTATATTTTATGACAAATTACTTTATCTGATAAATTCTATAATCAACAAAAATATATTACATGTCTTGAAAAAGCGGATGCCACTGATACTCTAGAACAAAAATATTATATTTAAGAAAATGAATCAATGATCAATGTCTTGTTCTCCAAAAATAAAAGAAAATAAAGAAATAATTTCTAATCGTTTTGGGATAATTCTCATCATTAGAGAAATGAACCTGAAAGGAGAAGAAAAATAAAATTTTATAAGAAAAAGAGCTTTAGCAAACAAATGGGAGAAAAGTACAAAAGAAAGTATTGTAATAAGCTAAGTTCCCAGAGGGATAGATTTTTTAGAAAAGCTACTTATTGTCCTGCGCAGAAAAATAGTTGTTAGTATTAGGCATGTGAAGAAGTAGGATATTATGCAAACGAATGCAAAAATAAAAACAGCAATAAGCTTATTCAAACATTAGGTACTTTATACTATTTTGAGATTAGTCAAGAAGAAGCATTAGACCTGGTTCTAATAAAAACAAAGGAATTGTTGAGATTATAATGGAAGATGAATATAAAAAAAGTGATTATGAAAAACTAAGTCATATGATGAAAAGCAGCTCAGTTAGTCTTAACGACCTTCAAGGAGAAAAATTTACAGTAGATAATGAGAATGAAGACATCAAAGAGGAGTAGGCCCTTCAAATAATTCAGAAAGACATGATCTATAAAAAATTCATCTTATGAAAATGATAAAAATGGATTTAGAGAAAAAGATTGTGATATAATCTGGGAGAAGTTAATCTCAACAACTTGAAAAACATCCTTAAGCATAACAAGGGTAGAAAGTAGATGCATATCCATGTTGGAAGTGCCCAAGTTCAAATTACATCATTATATTATCATGGCAAAGATTTCAATTTTTATGCCTTTGCTTTGTGAAACTAGGCATATCAAATTTAACAATCAAATTATAATAAGAATTAAGACCAATCTGTGTAATGGTTATGTAGTATTTAATTGCTGACTTGGATATTATGTAAACCTAAAAGATGAATTTGCTAAAAACTTTGTGTCCTTTAAAATAAAGACATTATGGATGGATATGAAGACTAGAGATTACATATCAAGGATATTTTAAAAAATAATCTACAAATTAGATAATACTATAGATCCAAAAATGAACATAATAATGATAAGGCAGAAAATTTTGAAAGTTCTGATCTAACGTAAAAAGGGATAAAATCTAATCTAAGGAGACAAAACGTGGCATGACTTATATAGCTAAGTTTGTCTTTCCCACAAAAAAATCAATAAGAAAATTTAATAAAAATTGATAAGAATGGAAAAATTACCATTAAATCCCAACTATTAAGAAGTATGAGTACAAAATTAGAATGGGGATGAATTAGTCAAAAATATTACTCGTGAAATAAGTAGAATGAGTTTCGAACCTGCAACACACGGTCTATCTATATCGAAGTATGAGTTTAGATAGAAAAGTCATCGGGTACACACGAATAGTATCAGTGAACCAATCTATGATGATGAATTAATAAAAAATATGACAAATATGGTATGAAGTCACCAATACTAATCCTGATAACATTGGTAGTTGTTATTCTGTTTATTTTGAAAAAAGATCTCTATTTTCAGAATTCATGTGAAAAAACAAAAAATCCTTTATAAGTAAGAATAGCTAATAATAGCATAATGAGCCACAACAATGCCACAGAAGGATTATCCATAAAAATAAAAGGAATCCATGTATTATATTAATTTTATGGACTACTGATCAACCCTTCAATGATATGATTATTCGAAATAATTTTTAAAGACCATATTTTTCATGCATACAGACCATAAACTAAATCATAATCACAATAAATGGTCACCCAGTTCCTATTGATAAGTTAAATAAAGTACATATTCATCAAAAAATTGAATTTAAACGCAGCCAAATGATAATCCCTGCACAACGTGAAGTAACATTAACAATTTTACTACTAAAGTTATCTATTAAAGAGCAAATTGTTGAACAATAAGAGCAATTATACAAATAACTCTACTCAGATAATACTATTAAATTTTGGGACAAAGATAAGATGTTTACAAATGTTATGTTGTTAAATCCCAACACTCTTATCTAAGTTAAACAAATAGTTTATACATGCAGGATATCTAAAAACTTGATAAGCAAATCAAGAACTTTTGAACAAAGGATCAATCTGAAATAGTGAAAGTCCTCACACTTGTCCCACTTTCATGGTGAAAAATCATGCTGAAGAAAAAAAACAAAAAAAACTAGAATGGTAATTATTTATAAGAAGCTTAATAATGATACTGTGTTTGATGATTATTATATTCTTAACAAACAATTTTTTTCAATGGAATTCAAAGAGCCTCTTGGTTCTTGAAAATGGATTGTTAAAGCAGATACTAGTAGTTAAAAATGAGGATAAATTCTATTCTAAACTCCAAGGTTTGGTGTAAATAATTCACTGAACCCACAACTTTAGATACAATTTTCTGGTCTATCGAGCTTTGGTGCAAATAATTTCTGGAACCAAACTTGTCAAAACTAACTTTTTAAATTGCAAAAAACCCTTAAGGTTTTAAAATTTTCAATTTTAACCCTAATTCTTAAAATTTTACTTTTGAAAAATTTAATTTTGTGGGTGTGGTTTTTTGCCCATATGTACTACTTGAAACCCTCTTTTAACTGGGATAAGAGCGATGTGGCCAAAAATAATTAAGATTATTAAGTTAATTAACTGTATTTAATGCTATAATCATCACCTAGTTGTCATGATCCTAATTATTCATATATTATTCACTCACTATAAGGAACCACTCTATTAATACCTCAATTAAACTATATCCCTGATATAGTTCTAGAATTAAAAGCTAAATTAGCAAAACTTAAGTCTGAAATTAAAGAAATTAAAAAACAATTGTCTGTAATCCATCTTTATTTGGTTGGCAAAATTAGACACGATGGAAAATCGACTTTAAATATTAGTACTCCCTTTCAGCATAAATATCCTTTCTAAAACCCAAAAAACAAAAATTAATTCTTTTGTATGATATAAAAATTCAAAAAGAAGTAGGAGAAAAATCAAGAAAAAGATCTGTTGAAAAGGCAAAAAAAGAAGAAGATGATGAAATGCAAGTAATATAATCTTGAAGAAGTACAGAGTATATTTGAAAAACTACAAAATTCAGAAAAACTAAACAAAATCATAGGTGCAATAGTTGATAAACAAGAGATATTATATGATGATAATGAAGAGACAGATAATGTCTAACTTGAAGAAGAAATGTATCAGTAAATAGACCTAATTACGCTAGCAGGTCTTAATGTGGTGCCTTTAAAAGAAATTAGAAAGAAAATAGATAAAAAATGTGGTAAAATGGTATTTGACAATGGGATTAACGAGATTGGAGAAAAGCTCAACACAGATAAAATTGAATCCAATCTAGTTAACAGCATACACCTAAACAATTTGGTAAAACTTCAAGAAGAGATATCCATTGTTATGAGGCCTAGGTACATTTCAGCAGGATGTACAACTAACTTTTCTTTAATTTCGGGTTTATCTCAAGGAAAACTATAACCTTTAAAGAACTTGGTCATACCTCAATTAGCCAAATTGGATATATCTTAAATATCAACGGAACTCGTAATAGAGAATAAATATTTAAGCACTGAAAAAGAGGAATAAGTAGTGTCTTAAATTTGAATCTCACGTGGACTGTAGGAAATTTCTTGAATTACATCGAGCATAGTTTTTCTAACACTGTAGCTGAATAATATGATTCATTAGATAAAGATCGTAAAGATGCATTACGAATGATGGAAACAACAGTTGTAATGTTCAAAAACATATGCAAGGAAATTGAAATTGAGCTTATCTGAGCTAAACTTGATTTTGAAGAAAAACAAGAGAATGACAAACAAAGATTAATAATATAGAGTTATAGGATATGATGTATCTAAAAAATTATATTGTTGAATTTAGTCAATATTATTATAAATAGGGTATAATGAAACTAATCTTGATATGTTCTATAACAAATTGCCATATCTGATAAATTCCATCATTAATGAAAATACATTGCATTGTTTGAAAGTGGATGTCACTGATACCGTTGGTCCAAGAATCTTTTATTTAAAAAAATGAGTCAATGATCAATATCTTGATCTCCAAAGCAAAAAAAAAAAAAGTAATTTCTAGCTTGTTGGGATTCACCTCACCAATAGGGAAAGAAACTTGAAAGGAGAAGAAAAAGAAAATTTTATAAGAAAAAGAGCTTTAATAAGCATAGGGGAGAGAAATATAGAAGAAAATATTATGAAAAATCAAGCCCTAAAAAAGAAATTTTTTTAGGAAAGCAGCTTATTGTCCTACAGGAAAAAACAACAACAAATGTTGAGCATGTAGAAAAGTAGGATATTATACTAATGAATGCAAAAATAGGAAGAATAATAAGCTGATTAAAACTTTATGAAGCCTAGATTACTTTGGGCTAAGTGTAGAAGAGGTGCTAGGCCTATCACTAAATAACAACAAAAGAATTATTGAGATTATACTAGAACACGAATATGAAGAGAGTGATTATGAAGAGACCAGTCATATGATGGAAAATACCTCGATTAGTCTTAGTGATATTCAGGAAGAAGAGCTTGTCGTAGATAATGAGAATGAAGAAGTCAAAGCAGATTGAGTTCTTCCCATAATTCAGAAAGATATGATCTATAAAAGTCCACCTTTCAATTGAAAAGCAAATACGTATGTGAAATGATAGAAGGAGATCTAGAAATCAAAGACTGCGAGTATGATGTGGGAGAAGTTAATCTCATTAATTGGAAAAATATTCTTAAGCATAACAAAGATTGAAAATACAGGCATATCTATGTTAGAAGCGTCCAAGTTCAAATTATTCTATCACCATATTATGGCAAAGATATTGATATTTATGCCTTGCTCTGTGATATCAGGCATATCAAATTCAATAATCAAATTATAACAAAGATTAACACTAATTTATGTCATGGATCAATAGGATTCAATTATCGACCTAGATATTATGTGATTCTAAAAGATGAATTTGTTAAAAACTTCCTATTTCTTAAGATAAAAATAGTTGAGATAGACATGAAAAGAGTAGGATATTCATTAAGGATATTTTGAAAAATTATCTGTAAATTAGATAATACTATAGATCGAAAGACTACAGTGACAATGATAGAAACAGAAAAATTTGAAAGTTCTACCTCTATGCAAAAGATCAGATGATTAAATCCAATTCGCTGGAGATAAGATTGATATTCACGGATATCTAGCTTTGCCATCCCTACAAAAATCAATAATAAAAATATGATAAAAATTGATGAGAATGATCAAATTACCATAAAACCCCAATTATTAAGGAGCATGAATGCAAGATCAGAATGGAAAAAAAGATCTTCATCAGCTAAAGAAGAGTTTAAAGAAGATGATACAATTAGCATGGCCAGTAAATTAAGTAAAATGAATTTTGAACCGTGACACAGTGTAGACCAAAATATCAGTCTAGATAGAAAAGTCATTGGATATAAAACTAGAATTGTTAATGATCTAATCTATGAAGATGAATTAGGTAAGAATATATATAACAATGGAGATATGATATGAAGCCACCAATACAAATCCTAATAGTATCTATGTTCTAATAAAAGTCTGTTTAGAGGGATATAATAAATATAAATTATGTGCCTAAGATAGTGGTTGTTCTGTTACTTTGGAAAAAGAGCATTATTTTCAAAATTTATGTGGAAAAAAGTCAAGAATCTTTTACAAGTAAGGATAGCTGATAATAGCATTATGAGCCATAATGAGGCAATAGAAGAGTTCTCCATAGAATTAGGAGAAGTCCAATGTATTATACTAGTTCTATGGGCTATAGATCAACCCTCTCATGATATAATTATTGGAAATAATTTTCAGAGACTATATTCTTTATGCACATAGGCCATAAATCAAGTAATATTCACAATTAACGGTCACTTAGTTCCTATTGAAAAATTAAGGCTTACACTCATCAGAAAATTGAGTTTATATGCAACCAATGTGGTGAAAAGGTAATGCCTACACAACATGAGATAGCATTGACGATCTCATCACTTGAGTTATTTATTAAAGAGCAAATTACTAAACAACAAAAGCAATAATGCAGAGAACTCTACTCTAAATCCACTAAAATTTTGAGATAAAGATAAGAAATTTGTAAAAATTACTTTGTTAAATCTTAATACTATTATTCGAGCCAAACAAATGGTATATACACAGCAAGATATCTAGGAATTCGATAAACAAATCAAAGAATTTCTGGATAAAGGATTAATCAGGAATAGCAAGAGTCCTCACACCAGTCCTACTTTCATGGTAAAAAATCATGCGGAAGAAAAAAGGGGAAAGCAAGAATGGTAATCAATTATAAAAAGTTTAACGATAATACTATCTTTGATGGTTATTATATTCTTAACAAAATAGTCCTTTTCAATAGAAGTCAAGGAGTCTCTTGATTGAAAATGGATTACAAAAGCCGATACTGGTAGATAAAAACGGATGAAGAAAGCATTTCTTTAACTGCATTTAGTGCCCCTCAAGGACATTAAGAGTTGATAGTAATGCTATTTGGCCTAAAGAATGCACATCGAATATTCCAAAGATTGTTTAGTTTACTTCAATGATATCTTTGTCTTTTCCAAAACCATAAAATAGTACAAAGATGATGTCTAAACTGTCACCCAAAGATGCATTGACCATGATATTATACTTGGTGAGAACAAGTGTATTTAAGTTGAATAAGAAATTGAGTTTTTAGGTCTAGAGATAAAAGTTGGACAAATTATTTTAAAGCATATTATGAAAAAATAGAAAATTTTTCTGAAAAGATAGAAGATAGGAAGCAATCAGAAAAGTTTCTTAGATTTCTTACCTATACTTCAGATTTCATTAAGATTTAACTAAACTGAGAAAGTAATTGTAGCAGAAGTTCAAGAAAGAAGTAAGTTGGATATGAACACTTAGTGATACAAAGATTGTTCAAAATTTAAAAAAAAAAATGTGTTAAAATCTTCTTGTTCTTAATTAGCCTAATGAAGGAGATGATTTAATTCTTGAGACAGATGCCAACAATAAACACTGGAATATGGTACTCAAAATAAAAAAATGAGAAAAAATCTGCAAATATTATAGTGGAAGTTTTAATAAGCCAGAATGCAACTATCCTACGATGCAAAAAGAAACTCTACCAGTTATAAGGGAAATTGAAAAGTTCTTAATATCTTTAACCTCAAAACCTTTTCTTATTATAACTAATTGTAAAGGAATACTTGATTTTGTGAAAAATAATTTACCAAATATGCAAGCGTAAGAGCGTCTCCTGCATTGGCAATTATGGCTTAACCAGTTTTCTTTCTCTATTAAACATAAACAAGGATTGAAGAATTTTCTGACAGATAGTTTAACTCGTGAACTTGCCAATGGTGATCATCAGAGCAAAACTCCTGCTGGAAAATGAGGAAATCCAAAATGAAATACTATTACTACTAGAATGGATTTCTCCATCTAGTAAAATCCTTATAGATATTTTGGAATTTCATACAAAAAGTATATCACGCCTTGGTCTGCTCTCTTCTACCTACTTAACAGCCCAAATATTTAGCCTTCTAGAATTAAAAATTAATTACCTAAGATGTCCTTATGATATCCAAGAAAAAATAAGTTCTCATGTTCAAGAAAAATGATTCAATGATATGCAGCCTGTATCGACTACTATCATAATTATTCGTATGATATTTGGGAATCATGGAGTACTATAATCTACTTTCCTGATAAATCTGGAGTTAGCAGTGTTAGTTTTCCAGTAAATTCAATATCTCTAAATGAACCTGTAGTGAAAGCCTAGAAATATGGAGTGGTAGTTTACCTCACGAAAATCCCAGACCTGAAGTTTCTATTTTTCTCAAGGCTAACTAAGTTTCAATAGTGTATATTCAAAAAGATCCATTAGATTCTCACATCCTAAATGCTCCAACAAAAATTTCATACAACAGATGTCTGTGTGTCGAGGTACATTGCGCACTAATTGAGAATAAGAATGGAAAGGCTAAATCGGCCCATTATTTGGTCCAACTAGATGATTTAGATAATCCCAGAGATCAACAGTAAGAATGGTTTTTTGCAACAACATGAGTTAGTTACTAATCCTGCTTTAGCAAGAGCCATCAGTTTTTATAATATCTACCGTCAAATGTGGGCATTGATCGAGCAAGGAATAATTCTAATGCACTGTAAAAATACTACTTTCGCCTTTCATAATGAGTTTAGCAAATATATGAAGATAGAAGGAGTTACTTTACATGATGTCTTTGATTATCTCTTTGATGTTGGAGATAGTAAATTCTTATCAGAAAAAGGAATGAAATATCTTTATGAATTATTTGAAAGATGGAATCCAGAGTATTTTCAACTAGATGAAGATTTTGATGATTATCCGGATAATGATGGACTTGAGGATATTATTGGGGTTGAAGGCATGCAAAATCTCAATATGAATGATTAGTCTTATCAGCATTAAAAGGATCTGAAAAGTAGTTGCTCCATTATTGTATTATTTTGACAAGTATTAGGTCTGTAAAATAAGGCAATCTACTGTAGCCATGTGTAAAATCAATGTCTACTGTAGCCGTTATGATATCCTATGTATTCCAACTCCTCTATAAAAGCATAGGTTTGTATGCTGAGAAGGGACATAGTCATTTGAGCATACTTGAGCAAAAGAGAAGTCGTGTATCTCCATTTCTCTAGAAACAAGCATCTCTAATGATATGAGCTTAAGTACCTCTTTAATATTTCCATTATAATATTTTCACTTTTAAGCTTTCAATAAAAGAAGTTTCCTAGTAGGAAACGTTATTCAATTGAACTTTATGTCTTAGATATTGTAATTTCTTAATTAAAGTCTCACTATCCTCAAAAAAATAAGAAACTCAATTAGTGATTATAGTCCGAGGTAGAAAATAAAACGGATCCGTGATGTGCTTGACCCAAGGAAGGTATGGTTGAGATTAGCAATCTTTGTAAACTTGAAACTAAAGAAATGCCAAAGTCCAACACCGATCAAGTTCAGGTAATGATCGATACTTTCTAATTAATTTTTAATTATTTTAAGCATAGTGGGCCTTTAATCACAGAAAATATAGTATTTATGATATAAGTAGTAGATTATGATAACCATTACCAGTAAAGTCATTATAAAAAGTCGAAACATAACTATAAGCTTAATTTTATTAAAAAGTCTCAAAAAATTTGAGTATTTACACTTTGAACCCCATTTGAGCCAACAATAGAAAATTCAAAAAGTTCAGGAATGAATTTGCAAGAAAAAACCTCAGAAAATAGTTTTGCAAAATATTGCCCCTTACTAATAGTTTACCTAAAATAATAGGTATTTGAGAATAGATTCTAAAAAAGTTATCTCTTAAAAACTATTTCTATAAAATCCAGGGTACCCTAGAGTTACAAATTGAAAAAGAAATCCTTACAGTCATAAGAGAAATTAAAAAGTTCTTAATCTTTTTACCTGCAAAATCTTTTATTATTTGAACTAATTGCAAAGGAATACTTGGTTTTGTGAAAAAAGTTTACCAAATATGGAAGCATAAGGGCAAACTCATACATTGGCAATTATGGGTTAATTGATTTTCCTTCTCTATTTAACATATACAGGGGTCAAAGAATTTTCTGACAGATAGTTTAACTCGTGAGCTTGTCAAGGTGATCATCAGAGTAGAACTCTTGTCAAAAAAAGAGAAAATCCAAAATAAAATGCCATTACTACTAGAATGGATTTCTCCTTCTAGTAAGATCCTTATAGATAATTTGAAATTTCATAAAAAAAAGTAGATCACCTTTTGATCTGCTATCTTTTATCTGCCTAATAGCCCAAAGATTTTCCCTTCTAGCGTTACAAATTAATTACCTAAAGTGTCCTTATGATATCCAAGAAAAATAAGTCTTCATGTTCAAGAAAAAATAGTTCAATGAATAGTATGCAGCCTACTTCGACTATTATCATAATTATTCTTATGATATTGGGGATCATAGAGTACTATAATCTACTTTTCTGATCGGTCTAGAATTAGTGGTGTTAGTTTTTTAACAAATTCAATCTCTCCAAGTGACCTGGTTGTGAAAGACTGAGAATATAGAAAGGTAATTTATCTTATGAAAATCCTAGATCCGAAATACCTATTTTTCTCAAGACTAACTAAATTTCAATAGTGCATGTTCAAATGATCAATTGGATTCTCACATCTCCTGATAGTGTAACAAAAATTCCATACATTAGAGGCCTATATGTGGAGGTACATTGTGCATTGATTGAGTGTGAAAATAAAAAAGTCAAACCAGCCCCTTATAGATCAATAATAAGAATGGTTTCTTGAACAACATGAGTTAGTTACTGATCCTACTTTAGCAAGCGTGCTCGGTTTTTTCAATATTTACCATCAAATGTGGGCATTGATTGAGCAAGGAGTAAAGCTAATGCACTGCGGAAATACTACTTTCGCTTATCATAACGAGTCTAGCGAATATATAAAGGTAGAAGGAGCTACCTCAGACGATGTCCTTGATTATCTCTTTGATGTTGGAGTTGAAAAATGCTTATCAGAAAATGAAAAGAAATATCTCCATGAATTATCTGAAAAATGAGATCCAGAGCATCTTCAACTAGACGAAAATTTTGATGATTATTTGGACAATGATGGATTAGAATATATTATTGGAGATGAGGATATGCAGAATCTCAATATGAATGACTAGTTTATTAGCATTAAAAGGCTCTAAAAGGGGGTTGTTCCATTATTGTACTATTTTAACAAGTATCAGGTCTATAAAACAAGGCAGTTTACTATAGCCAGTTGAATGTAACTGTAGCCATGTGTAAAATTAGTTTGTATTGTAGCCATTAGGACATCCTATATATTCCAACTTCTCTACAAAAAGAGAAGCTGAGTTCTAATAAGGGACATAGTTATTTGAGTATTCTTGAGCAAAAGAGAAGTCGAGATTCTATATTTCTCTATGAGCAAGCATCTCTAATGATCTTAGTCATTTACGTCCTTTCTCAAATTTTTCCATTATAATATTTTCACTTTTAAACTTTTAATAAAAAAAGTTTTCCGGTAGGGAATGTTATTCAATCGAACCTTATGTCTTTAATATTAGAATTTCTTGATTAAAGCTCCACTCTCCATAAAAAGATTAAAACTTGATTAGTGACTACGATCCGAGGTCATGAACGAAAGGATCTGTACTGTAGCTGATCTAAGAAAGGTGTGGGTCAGATTAGCAATCTCTGTAAATTGGAAGTTAGAGAAACACTAAGGTCCAACAACGACTAAGTTCAGATAATTGTCGAAACTCTTTAATTAGGCTTTAATTATTTTGTTAAGCATTTTGGGTCTCTAATCACATAAAATATAATATTTATGATATAGGTAATAGATTGTGATAACTAATATCATTAAAGTCATTATAAGAAGTCCAAATATTAATATAAGCTTAGTTTTGCAAAAGCCCAGAACTTTGAATATTTGCATTTTGAATCCTAGTTGAGCCAAAAGCAAGAATTTCATGAAGTTTAGGAGCATAAAAATAAATATTTGTCACCCAGAAATCGGTTAACCCAAAGAATTGTGCTCTGAAAAACATTTACACTAAACTAAGTAGTCCCAGAAATATCTTTCTAAAAATGTGCGATCAATAAATCATTTCACCAAACCTTAAGGGACTGTTAGGGGAAAATAGAGTTTCAATATTTATGAGCCCCCAGTGCAAGGTGTATCGTTGAGTACTTGGGGTGTCGTCCGCAGAGAGATATGTCTCCAACTACCATAACTAACTAAAGCGTATTGAGCTAGGTAAAATCGAAGGAATAGAAAATAGAATTGAACTGCTAAAGCGAAAACAAAAGGACTATGATTAGACCTAAGATAAACTAAGTAATCAAATTAAGCCCTCACCTTCCCAAGTTACACTAATATTTAGAGATGATCAGTTGCATCATTAAAATCACCCAAGCCCTTTCTCAAGGGTCATGAGCTAGTCTAATTGTTTTGACCTCCTATTTTCATGGGATTAGTTTAACTAAACTACAAGATTAGCAACCCTTGACCTAGCTAGCGACAAGGCTATTTTTATGTTCCAATCCCAACTATTCTCTCTACTCACACTAAATAATCGACCTCACTTCTCAGCATAAGTCAATTGTCCCTAAAATATGGATGAAAGCTCTTTCAAGCATTTCATTAAATACTTGACGGGCGTGAAAGAAAACTCTAAGTTCTAGGTATAAACAAGGTAAGGTTAGGGCCTAAACAAGGTTAATTACCTATCAAGGGCTAGCTACAATCCAATCCAACAGAAACTAACAACTAAACATCATAAACATATGAAAACCTAAACTAGCAAACAAGAACATGAACTTGAACAAGAGAAGAAAGCGAATGAAATAAATCAAATCTAAACAACTAAATAAACATGAATTAACAATGAAAACTAAAGATTTAAACTAAACAAAACAAATACAAGAATTAAACTAGTAAAACGTAAACAAGAACAACATATGAACTAAAGAGAGAAAAGGGAAGAAAACTTAAACTTAATTGATAGAAGGAACTTGAAATCCAAAGGTTGAATCCAAGATTACAATCCTCAATCCTAATCTAATCCTCTTATTGAGGCTTTTATTTGATAAACTAACCTAAACCTAGCATAAAAATTGCCAGAGAGAGCCCCGAGCAACCCCGAACAAAAACGCCGAAAAGGTGTTTAAATAGAAAATCGGGCGAGCGAGCGAGCGGAGGCCGATGCACGGCCGCGCTGGGTGGGACGGCTGCACCTGTCAGGGTGGCACGGTCATGCCACGGGGCACGGCCCCACCGTGCCATATCTCTGGGACGGTGGCGGCGCGGTCTTCCGTCGTCCCGTTTTTGCCTGCTTTTGCTGTGTTTGTCTGTCTTTACTCCTTTTCGTGGTACTTGCTCCATTTAAACTTATTTCCTACAAAATATAAATAAAACAAGTAAAAATCTTAAGGATTAAGTTATTATACGAGCTAAAAATGAGTGTAAGAGGTACGTAAAATATGACAATTTATCGCCTAATAAATACCCCCACATCTATTTTTTGCGTGTCCTCGATCAAAACAAAAGAAAACTAACTTAAGAACCTAACTCACTTTTATAGGAATCACGGCTGCATTTAGCATATGCAACAAGCCCTTTAAACCCCTTGGTTCTCCCAAGTGGACGAGTGAAGTCTGGTGAGAGTTCGCAAAAGATATACCCATAAAATCTCAAAAAGGAAAACAAAGAAAAGAGAAACAAAAATCGAAAAATAAAAATGACAAAATACAAAATATACATCGGGATAAACTGTAGACAATCAGATCAACAAAAATCCCCTAGTTAAGTATTAGTCTGTACACAAGCATTATATGCATTTCAGGACACATCCCCCCAAAAGAATGGCATCCAGACATCAGCTTTTCACCCCACGACGCATGAGAACATTGAATCCATCCTGGTGTCTGGTGTGTAATTGTATCATCACTCTAAGACTTTAGCTTACCAAAATCAAACTCAATCCCACTTAACTGACACAAGCTACCTTATTGATTTGCTAGCATGGAAAACAAGCTTCCCCAATAGCAGTATTGTCTCAAAGGGTAGCACCCAATAACGCATGCCTCAAAGGGGTACTTATCATTCCAAACTCTTTTCTTCTCCCTTTTTTTCTTTTTCTTCTTTTTTATCATTTCAAACTCTTGTCACGCCTCAAAGGGATACACCCAGCAGCGCATGAGTGAGTTTGTTTTTATCTTTGTTTTTGCTTTTGAAAAAGGGGTGCAAGCACATGCAAAGGTGATTGTGCAATAGACAAGTGGTAGAACCGATCATGGAAGACTAAGAATATAAAGTAATGATAATACATAAATTAGGACTGGATTGCAAAATTACAATGGATTGTTGGGGTTAGAACTGAGGCCTAAAATGATAAACTTGGTACAATATCTATCATACACAATATATTTATATATGAGCT
>NCQT01064370.1:13978-24608 GCA_002740465.1 Stenocereus thurberi
GGCATCAAAGAAAAGAGGGAAAAACCCAAGTATGCTTAGAGAGCGAATGCTCCCTTAGGGAATAAAGTGATCAAGGAGATCATTGTAATACTATTACTATAAATAAAATTATTAGTTCTTGTATATCTTTGTTCACCATATCTTCCATATTGGAAGTAGGTCTGGAGTACCTTTAGTCCAGCCGTAAGTACCCGTTGAACAGGAGGTTTATAGGAGAACAGGCGATTACCCAGTAAGGTATTGATCTCTTCTATAATAAACGCTATGCTTAGTACAGATAGACTTTTGGTAATCGTTTTATTGATGCATGTAACAATATTATTAATGGTGCTTTTTGATTGTTTGAAACCTAGATCTAAGCCATGAATCCCTATAGCCTTGAGCAGAAGTTTGGTAAACAGATAGTTAAGAAAGCCTTAGATAGATGTTGCATAGAACAGGAGAACACTGAGTTCTTAATTCACGTCAAGGAGACGATCATCAAAACAAGTCAGAGCAGAAGAGAAGCTCTTAATGATGAGATGTTTGATGTTTCCCTCATCCTAGCAGACGGAGAAATTATTATACTAAGTCCTAGGAGTATCTTAGAACATGAAGAGTTACATCATGTTAATTCATTGAACTCACAGAAAACTCTCTTAGAAGAGATCAAAGAAGCCTTAAGAGCTTTAGATAATGCTCTTAGAAAGCATAATCAGAATTACAATTATGAATTTCAGTAATTTATGAACCGAAGAAGGACTAAACAGTCTAAGAATTATTCCGCACCCAGTAGCTCAAATGTTTAAAGAGCTTTGGAAAAAGATCCGCAAAAGTTCATCCAGTACAGTTTTAGGATGGATAATAGTTCAGCTTTACACCCCAAACAAAGCTAACATTATGTTCAACAACAAGAGCAAGGTCCTTCAGCCTCCAATAGTTAACGAACGATGGATTTATGATCGACGAGTAGCTAGCTTCAGTGTTATCCTCAAAAAGCTGCAACACATCAGAGAAACCAAAAAAGGTTTCCTATGTAATTCTCCTAGGAATATCTTAATCTTTGCTGAAGGAAATTGTTCTCCAAGATATGATGCAATCAACAAGATAAGTGTACGAATTAGCCTTACCACATCGTGTAGAGTGCCAGGAAGCCACCTCACACACGTTCACTTCTATGGACTAATCCACAGTCAGAAGACAGCCGGATGTTGCATTTGCCCATTCCAAATTGAATAAAAGAAGAGTGATAGACCCTCTACTAAGGAGATTCCCTAAAGATAAAGCCTTAATCTACGATAAAGAAGAAGCCACAGTACAATTACTAAAAGTAGTTGCTACAACAAGAGCAGATGCCATCATCCACCAAAGTATATGCTCTACAGTAAAAGTAGACTAATTATTGTACTATAGCATTGTAGCACTACAGCAAAAGCAGAGAAATAATTGTACGATGAAAATTGGGATTGATGTAATCTATCGCGCTGAAAGGCCTATATAAGGAAGCCTTCAGCATTTGTGGAAGGCATCGAAGAGATGAGGGAAAAACCCAAGTATGCTTAGAGAGTGAATGCTCCCTTAGGGAGTAAAGTGATGAAGGAGATCATTGTAATATTATTACTATTAATAAAATTGTTAGTTCTTGTCCATCTCTGCTCACCACATCCTCCATATTAGAAGAAGACCTGGAGTACCTTTGGTCCAACCGTAAGTAGCCGTTAAACAGGAGGTTTGTAGGCGAAAAGGCGATTATCCAGTAAGGTATTGATCTTTTCCATAATGAACACTATGCTTAGCACAAATAGACTTTTGCTAATCGTTTTATTAATGCATGTAATAATATTATTAATGGTTCTTTTTGATTGCTTGAAACCTAGTTCTAAGCTCTAAATCCCTATAGCCCTGAGCAGAAGTTTGCTAAACAGATAGTTAAGCAAGCCGTAGACAAATGTCGCATAGAACAGGAGAACACTAAGTTCTTAATTCAGGTCAAAGAGACCTTCATCAAAATAAGTTAGAGAGGAAGAGAAGCTCTCAATGATGAGATGCTTGATGCTCCCCTTGTCCTAGAAGATAGAGAAATTATTATACTAAGTCCTAGGAGTATTTTAGAACATGAAGAGTTACATCATGTTAATTCGTTTAACTTACAGAAAGCTGTCTTAGAAGAGATCAAAGAAGCCTTAAGAGCTTTAGCTAATGCTCTTAGAAAGCATAATCAGAATTACCATTATAAATTTTAGCAATTTATGAATCGAAGAAGGACTAAACAGTCTAACAATAATTCCGCACCCAGTAGCTCAAATGTTTAAAGAGCTTTGGAAAAAGGTCCGCAAGTGGTATCAGAGCCATACCACATGTCTCAAGAACCACGAGATGCAAAAAAATCCTTGGAAAGAGATACTAGAGCAAGCCGAACTTGCTAATACTGCATGGTATATAGAACCGGACCTAGCAAGCCCAGCTAGAGACCTTTTATCAAATCTAAGTGATGGATAAAGCTAGTACAAGCATAGAAATTCCATATAAGGAATTATGGAAGACGCCGATCGTAGGGCACACCATCGATGCAAAATTAGGTAGCATCTATGATGGATTAGGAGAAATCTAAAAGTTGGTTCTAGAAAGAACAAAGTCTAAAGACAAACAAAGAATAGTACGTCAAAGAATACACTTTTACCCAACGTTTGTGACCCAACCAAATTAGGTTACACTTCCATTAGTAATATGATAAGAACTTCCTATTCATTAAAAAATTAGAAAGAGAATATGATTAAGCAAATTTTGGAGAAGAAGATGAAATCCTAGAAAGGATTAACCAGCCCCAATTACAATGTAATATGGAAGCAGCTGGAGAGTCATTGCAACAAAATCCATTAATTGTATAAGACTCAGCACTATCTAGAATGCCAAAAGAACATCCAGAAAGTCAGACTAATGTTGATAGTCAAATGGCCAGTAGCGACAGTGAAGAATCACTGCGTTACAGGTATAGACATGAAACTTCTAGAACTCGAGGAATAGGAGGAAGACACTTATTCCCCCATCCTGGACATGCATATCCACTAACAAATGCAGGCGCAGTCTTAACATAGATTATGTGTCAAACGCAGGCGAGGTCGTAAAAGAATGGGTAAAAGCATTACTTATTTACACAGGAGTGACAACAACTGAAGGTGAGTCTTTAAAGACATTTATTCCATTAACTTTAAGTGAAAAAGTTGCTAATTGGTTTACAGCGTTGCCTGAAGAAAGCAAAATCAGATATCTAGGAGGCACAATAACAAATGATGCCAAAACCATCATCAGCACAATCGAAAATGAAATTCGACGAGAATTTCTTGGAGAGGATTATGCTCAGCATCACTTAAATGAAAAGTGAATTAAGAAGCAAAAGTATCTCACTATGCTTTATAATTTACAAATATGCGATATCAATTACTTTGATGCTTATGTTTGTGAATTTGAAAAATATTATTATAAGGCTGAAGCATCATCAGCTACACAAAATTCATTAAATTTCCATAACGACATGTTTTTTCCAAAACTGCCATATCCTTGGAGTGATTTAGTCTTTAGCTGGTGGAAAGCTACAGATAGACCTGAAAGGATAGATACGTTAGGAGCGCGTATCGAATTTGCAAGAGTCACATTAGAATAGAATGTGAAAAAGCATACAAATGACAACAACTTCAGAAAGACCAAAAGAAGTTGAAATGCAAAGACCAAATGCATTTCCCTAGCAAATTTGGTTGCTATACTGATAACCCAAAGCCTAAGAAAAAGAAAAAGTTCAAGGCAAAAAAGCATCACAGGAAGAAGATTAAGAGATCTTCAAAACCATTAAAAAAGAAGAAAAAAATTCTTTAAGAAAAAGAATACAAAGGATGAGAAGGAGGCTATTAAGCCTGTGTCAAAGTAAATTCAAAAGCAGGATAGTAGATGTTGGAACTGCAATGAGAAAGGATATTTTCCTAATGAATGTCCTAAGCAAATTAACTTTGCGGGAATTTATTCTAACGAATTATTTGATCAAATTGTAGAGTACGAGGAAGTACTATATTCTGACGTAGAATCAGAAGACGACATTCCCGTCATAACTTCTTTGAGCAGCCCATCTAAAGATGAATTCGACAGAAGCTCATGAACAATATGAGGAAGCCGAATCCTCAGGTACATATTCCAAAGAAGTACATTTTGATAAGAAAAAAAATCAAAAAATCATGCCTAGAAACATGTACATAGGAACCCATGAAGGTTTCAGGAAAACCATTTTAGATATATTCAAACGCAGCAATATCCAATATTTTGCTACTAACATACAGGAACAGCCGATTCCAGCCGGCGTTGCAGCTGGTCAAGCAGAATTACCCCCCGTCACCCTAGATCGGTCTTTTTCAGGAAGTTCCTTAATGCATCGTCTTACCTATTCAAAGGTATTGGATGAACTTCTGGACTAGCAAACAATAGCTTTAGAACTACCATGTTTGAATTAGAACTCTTACGAAATTTTTGACTGCTTCAACAATGGACTAATGCATCCCAAGGATCTCGCAATTTCTTGGCGGGCTAGTAATACCTTCATAGTAACCATAGGTTACTGCTCTGGTGACTTCATCAGTATCACTTTCTACAAGAAAATGAATTCTAGGATACATCCCAGAAGAGTCAATAACTTGACTGTTAGTATTTTGTGCTGAATATACCCAGTTGGTATAGGAACTGTATTGTTCCAATGTTAAAGCCTTTCTCATGGTTGGTTCTTATAGAGGCCTATATGCCTTGGGGACGATGACTACAAAATCATCTTCCTCTGTTTTGGATGTCTCGGGGGATAACTGAGCCTTTCCTTTCATTTGGAAAGTAGGTTGAGGTGTGCTTTTTGATGACAAGAAACAGACTCCTTCCTCTATAGTTTTTGCCCTTTGGTAGGCTTAAAGAAAGGTCTAATGAGTATTCTCATCCATTTCAATCGCTTTTAATGCTATAATTTCATCTAGGCTTGATAATTCCTGAATGATTCGAGCATGGATTTCCTGCTGATTCTCTTAGCGAATTGAAGTTACCTTTTCTTAGACAATACATAGCTCATGAATAGACATTTTAAGCAAGACTTTGATGTCTTTAGATTCTTCAATCTCCGCTCTCATTGGTTTCCCTGCTAAGAAAATTAGAAAGATGGTTATTCTTGCCTTTAATATGTTCAATATCAAACTGATATTCTTAAAAATACTGCTCCCACCCGTGTCAGCGCTTGTCCTCAGGAGTACATGGAAGCTTAGTAAAAATATAAGCTTTAGCATTAATATTGTCAGTCCTAACAAGGAATCTAACTGGTAAAATAAAGAAATGGAATTTTGCAAAGCTTTGTTTTAAAGCTAATAATTCCTTTTCATTATTGTGGTAGTAAATTTCTTCCAGTTTGAAACTACCAATTGCATATCTGCAGATATACTCTTTACCATTATCTTTCTTGGCTTTGAGGACTCCTCCCCAGTACCGGTCAGACGCGTCAGTTTCAACTATAAGTTGATCACCTGCCTTTGGTATAGCCAGTTTTGCTAATTGGGCACAGAGCTTTTTTAATTGCTGCACTAGGCGAGTGTGATAGTCTTGCCATTGCTGATTCATCCTCTTTTTCAGGACGTCCTGTGAAGGTCCTCTTAACCATGCAAAGTTAGGAATAAAATCACTAATGTAATTAATACATCCTAAAAACCTTTCTACCTATTTTCGGTCAGTTAGTTTATCAAGAAAGTTTGCAATTTTCTCATAGACATGCGGTTACATTTCAATACCACGATAGTTTATTTGAAGACCTAACAACTCAATATGTTCTTTTGCAATTTTAGCTTTCTTGGCTTATAATATTAGGCCATGGCCACGGCTTTTTTGTATAAACTTCATCAAATGCATAGCATGATCTGTAATATTAGATGAAAAGATAAGGATACCATCAATATGTACGAGACAGAAGTCTGAATATTCATTGAAGATATCATCCACTCTTCGTTGGAAGATCTGAGGGGCATTTTTTAATCCCATAGGCATGACATTCTAGATGTACTGAACTTGGGTTGTACTGAATGCTGTTAATGGTTTAGCTTAATCTTTCGGCTTGATCTGATAGAATCCTGACTTACTGTTAAATTTTGAAAACCATTTCTTATTGAGGTTTTGTTAATAAGAAGTTCCTTGTTAGGAAGGAAATATCTATAAAAAATGGTTAGCTCATTTAACCTTTTATAGTTAATAACCGTACGTGGCTTACCTCGTTTTTGTTCTGAGTGGTTATTCACCATAAATGCTGGGCTATTGTGAGGACTTTTGTTGTCTTCTGTACTTTTAAATGCGAGTTGTTTCTCTTTAAGTTCTCGAAATTGAATTTTGAATTCTTGTTCATCGGTCTGGCTGCACCACATAGGTTTGACTCGAACTATAGAATGAGCTTCTTTAACCTGGATGTCAGCATAGGACTTCTCTTTGTCCCAATATTTTAAGGGATTGTCATCAAAATTTGCTTGAAGCAAAGCTTTTACTTCTTCTTCAAGGCGGAATTCTAATGCTCGTTGGGTTTGGGCACGCGCTTTTAGCAACTTTGCTGGTTTTTGTGGCTTATTTTGCCCTTTTTTGGACTTTTTAGGGAGGTATTCACCATGCTGGCTGCGTGGAGTAAAATGAATAGATGTGCGCATAGTGGGAGTATGCAAAATAGTAAACTTGATCTAAGATCCACATGGAGTAAGGAAACTAATCTGGGTATGATTGGAACAGTATTCCTTAAAGCAATTAAGGAAATCAACTCCTAAGAGGACGTTATTGGTAGCATCCTTTGGGGCTTGGATAACTACTGTAGGAAGGGGATGATCTTAGATTTCCCAGTATTAGAATCATGTACATGAATGAATTAGCCAAATACAGCCTTAGTAAATCTTGTGATTTGCCCAGATGTAACGACAACCTGGAGAGATTTTTGAAGGTCTTTCCAATATCGGTCTGGATAAGTGTTAGCAGAAGCCGTAGTGACATCAGATCCAGTGTCAATCATGGCATGGAATCATTCTGGCTTGTGAAACCTGTAGACTAGTTCAACCTTAATGTAACGAACTCTAATCATTGATCCTAAAGGCTTGAATTAGTGTACCATTGAGTTTAATGGTTAATACTTGGTGGGTTACCGAATAGGTAGTTTCAGCAAGGAATCTTGCTCCCAATAAAAGGTCAGCCTTCATTGTGAAGGGTTCGGGTTTGATGTGGATAATTCCTTTGATGGAGCCAGAAAGAATAAGAACATAAGTAACTTCATGCTTTTAGGCTTGAGGATACAAATCATGGCCAAGATAATTTTGTTGTATGGCTGGATTGATCCAAACTAAACCATCACACCATTTAGTGATGTAGATTTTAGTTGCTGGCTGATAGTTGGCGAGCTTGGAGACTGGCAATCGTTCGATCAGATGTGATTGAAGAGTTGTGCGATCGACCGAACATCGGCAAGGGAAACTAAGTCTCCCATCGAGAAGATGTTTCTTTTGGATATCGATTTCCTATTCAGGTGCAATGGTTGGGATGAATGATCGTGAAATCTGTTGAACTTTACAAACATCAGAAAAGATGTCATCAACTTCAATTTCATCTTTATCAAGAAATCTATCGATCATATTGGAGTTACTTAACATATAACTTACCAAGGTGTATATGGTAAAGGGTGAATGATGTAGACTGTCTAATAAATCAGGTGTACCAAAATTATAACAAAGATTTAGAGCACGATTAGTGTCTAGGTCTTTGATGGGAATACTATAACCAGGGTAAGTGGTAAATCCTATGTTTTGGTACATGAGATTTCCTCTCAGGATCTCGATTAATGCTTCGGCTCTATTGGCTACACGATTATGCATAAGAGTTATGGTGATAGGGGTGTCCAGTCCTTTCTGGAATCTAGCTTTAAGATGGATGCGTACGGGATAAAAATGAATATAGCCAACATCTTTAATCCTGCTTTTGACTTTGCTTTGACGTAGGCTTGGTAGCGTCCTTCTTATCATTTGTATTCTTTTCCTTAAAGAATTTTTTCTTCTTTTTGAATGGCTTTGAAGATCTCCTAATCTTTTTCCCATAATGGTTTTTCGCCCTGAACTTTTTTGTTTCTTAGGCGAGTATAGCAACCAAATTTGGTGGGGAAATACATTTGGTCATTGCATTTCAACTGCTTTTGGTCTTTTTGAAGTCATTTTCGTTTATATGCATTTTCACATTCGTATGCTAATGTGACTCTTGCAAATTCGATACACGCTCCTAATGTATCTGTCCTTTCAGGTCTATCTGCAGCTTTCTACCTACTAAACAGTAAATCACTCTAAGGGTATGGCAGTTTTGTAAAAAACATGTCGTTATAGAAATTTAACGAATTCTATGTAGCTAATGAAACTTCAGCCTTGTAATAATATTTTTCAAATTCACAAACATAAGCATCAAAGTAATTGATATCGTATATTTGTAAATTATAAAGCATACTGACATACTTTTGCTTCTTAATTTGCTTTTCATTTAAGCGATGCTGAGCATAATCCTCTCCAAGAAATTCTCATCGAATTTCATTTTCGATTGTGTTGATGATGGTTTTGGTATCATTTGTTGTTTTGCCTCCTAGATATCTGACTTTGCTTTCTTCAGGCAACACTGTAAACCAATCAACAACTTTTACACTTAAAGTTAATGGAATAAATGTCTGTAAAGACTCGCCTTTGGTTCTTGTCACTCCTGTGTAAATGAGTAATGCTTTTACCCATTCCTTTATGACCTCNNCTGTGCTTGGCACACAATCTATGTTAAGGATTGCTCCTGCATTTGTTAGTGGATATGCATGTCTAGGATGGGGAAACAAGTGCCTTCCCCCTGCTCTTCCAGTTCGAGAAGTTTCATGCCCATGCCTGTAATGCTGTGATTATTCATCGTTGCTACTTGCCATTTGACTATCGACATTAGTCTGGCTTTCTGGATGTGCTTCTAGCGTTCCAGATAGCGCTGAGTCTTGTACACTTAACGGATTTTGTTGCGATGACTCTCCAGTTTCTTCCATATTACATTGTAATTGGAGCTGGTTAATCCTTTCTAGGATTTCATCTTCTTCTTTAGAATTTGCTTGAACATATGCTCTTTCTAATTCTTCTAATGAATAGAAAGTTCTTACTGTATTATTAATGGAAGGGTAACCTAGTTTTGTTGGGTCACACATTGGGTTAAAGTGTATTATTCGACGTACTATTCTTTGTTCATCTTTAGGCTTTATTCTTTCTAGAACCGACTTTTGGATTTCTCTTAATCCGTCATAGATGCTATCTAGTTTTGCATCGATAGTCTGCCCTACGATCGGCATCTTCCATAATTCCTTATATGGAATTTCTGTGCTTGTGATAGCTTTATCCATCACTTAAATTTGATAAAGAGTCCCTAATTGGGCTTGTTAGGTCAGGTTCTACATACCATGCAGTATGAGCAAGTTCAGCTTGCTCTAGTACCTCTTTCCAAGGATTTTTTTTTTTTGCATCTCATGGTTCTTGAGACATGGGGCACGGCTCTGATGCCATTTGCGGATCTTTTTCCAAAGCTCTTTAAACATTTGAGTTGCTAGGTGTGGAATTATTCTTAGACTGTTTAGCCCTTCTTTGAATCATAAATTGCTTAAATGTATAATCGTAATTCTCATTATGCTTTCTAAGAGCATTATCTAAAGCTCCTAAGGCTTCTTTGATCTCTTCTAAGAGAGCTTCCTGTAAGTTCAACGAATTAATATGATGTAACTCTTTATGCTCTAAAATACTCCTAAGACTGGGTATAATAATTTCTTTGCCGCGGGAAGCATCAAATATCTCATCATTGAGAGGTTTTCCTCCTCTCTAACTTATTTTGATGAGGGTCTCCTTCACCTGAATTAAGAACTTGGTGTTCTTCTATTCTATGCAACATCTTTCTGTTTAGCAAACTTTCGCTCAGGGCTATAGTGATACATGGCTTAGATCTAGGTTTCAAGTAATCAAAAAGAACCATAATATTATTACATGCATCAATAAAACGATTAGAAAATGTCTATCTGTGATAAGCATAGAGTTCATTATGGAAAAGTTCAATACCTTACTAGGAAATCCTGTTCGCCTACAAACCTCCTATTCAATGACTACTTATGGCTGGACCAAAGGTACTCTAGATCTTCTTCCAATATAGAGGATATGGTGAACAAAGATAGACAAGAACTAATGATTTTATTGATAGTAATAATATTACAATGATCTCCTTCATCACTTTACTCCCCAAGGGAGCATTCACTCTCTAAGCATACTTGGGTTTTTCCCTCTTTTCTTCGATGCCTTCAACAAATGCTGAAGGTTTCCTTATATAGGCTTTTGAGCCTAAGAGGTGACATCAATCCTAATGTTGATCATACAGTTATTTCTCTGCTTTTACTGTAGTGCTACAGTGCTGTAGTACAATAATTGTTCTACTTTTACTGTAGACCATCTACTTTAGTGGATGGTGGCATCTACTTTGCCTATGGCGGCTGCTTTTAATAATTGTACTACACCTCTTCTTTACCATAGATTGAGGCTTTATCTTCTAAGAATCTCCTTAGTGGAGGGTCCATCACACTTCT
>NCQT01064385.1:22813-38296 GCA_002740465.1 Stenocereus thurberi
CATTGATAACTGGTTATGGTATAGGCGACCTGAACTGGTATTTTTGTGGTTCTTCTATAGGGATACTACTTTCTGAGTGGAAATCAAAAAATAATTTCCTACAAGCAAAAGTGCTGGGGAGATCTGTAGGTTCACGAAGAAAGCAGAATCATAGGAGAACTCAACCATTGGGTTCTTCTATGGTTTGCTCAATGTCGATCATTTGTTTGGATTTGTCTCTACAAGCAATTTAAGAATCTTCAAGCTCAATAGCTTCTGTAATTCTTACTTCATCCCATTTGAGAAGTTTTGGAGTAAAAACTTGAGGTTTCTCATCTTCAATTTGAAGTGAAACCGTCTCTTTTGGGTTTGAAGGTAAAGGACTCAAAAATTTTGCATTGAGATTTGTAGCCATCAATATGAAATAAACTCTATACATAATAGCAAAGTTTTTGAAATCATGAAACTCGTCGCCTTGAATATGCACATCAAGCTTCAATGCTTCTGGTGGAAATCTGGATAGCAATTGAAGAAAATTGGTCCGTTATGTATGTTGGTATTGATCATGGCAAATAGAAACGGTTTGTATTTCTTTAACCTTTTGTCTCTTAAAGCTATGTAAATAGGTGTGCTAATCCCCTTTCTTATGAAAGGTTTAATAGCAACTTGAACTAATTCAACACACATAAATCGAAATTTGTCCTTTACATGTATCTGAATTGCTTTAGGTTTGATCAAAGAGATAGTTTGTAAACCATTTTCTAGACTCACGATTTCTTCATGAGTTCTGATTGAAAAGATAGTTTGAAAGCCAAATGTAATGGTTTTGTAAATAGTTTCTATATTAACTTTGGGAATATCCAATTTGTAAAAATTGTCAGCATATAGAGCCTTAATAAGGTCATTTGTCCTAATCTCATTACTATTAACTATATCACTACTATCACTATCTATTCTAAATGACAATAACTTTCTAAACTTATGACCCATAGCCATGTTTTGTGCATATGCAGTGATGATAAAATTCATTAATACTTGGGAGTGTATAAACATCATTCAAATCTTTTTTGGGCATAAATGTAAGAGACCAAAGGAAAAAAGGGAAGTTGATTGCAAGCTTTTGCATGCCAGCCATCCATTTCCTTTTTGACTTGTTCTCTAAGGTTTCTATCAATTTGTTCGAACCATTAGCACTTGAAAGCATTATTGACAGATAATAATCTTCCTTAAGGAAAGGCCAATCAATTGTAAAATCCATTCTTATGAGAACATTGCATCCATATCTTATTCCTAATGAAGAAGGGGATAGAGGATCATCGATAGCTGGTTCTGGCATGGGCGACCTCAACCGGTATTTTTATGGCTCTTCTGTAGGGATACTTCTTTCTGAGTGGAAATCAGAAAATGATTTCCTATTAGTAGAAGTACCGGGGAGATTTGTGGGTTCAGGAAAAGAGCAGAATCGCACGAGAACGCAGCCATCGGGTTCTTCTATGATTTGTTCGATATCGTTCATTTGTTCAGATTTGTTTTAGAAGTTGCTTGAGCATCTTCAACCTCAATAGCTTCTGGAATTGTTACCTTATCCCATTTGAGAAGTTTTAAAGTAAAAACTTGAGGTTTGTCATCTTTAATTTGAAGCAAAACCGTTTCTTTTGTATTTGAAGGTAAAGGACTCAAAAATTTTGTATTGAGATTTCTAGACATCAATGTGAAATAAACTCTATACATAATAGCAAAATTTTTGAAATCATGAAACTCATCACCTTGAATATGCACATCAAGCTTCAAGGCTTTGCGTGTCATAGGACATATAAGATCAACATAGAAATTTGGATAGCAATTGAAGAAGATTGGTCAGTTATGTATCTTGGTATTGATCATGGCTAACGGAGACGATTTGTATTTCTTTAACCTTTTGTCTCCTAAAGCCTTGTAAATGGGTGCGTTAATTCCTTTTCTTATAAAAGGTTTAACAATGACTTGAACTAATCCAATGTGAATAAAACAAAATTTGTCCCTTAAATGTATCTGAATTGCTTCAGGTTTAATCAAAGATATAGTTTGTAAACCATTTTGTAAACTCACGTTTTCTTCATGAATTGTGATTGGAAAGGCAGATTTAAAGCTAAATGTACCGATTTTGTGAATAGTTTCTATATTAACTTTGGGAGTATCCCATTTGTGAAAATTGTTAGGAGATGGGTCCTTAATAAGGTCATTTGTCCTAATCTCATTACTATTAAGTATATCACTACTATGACTATCTATTATAAATGATAATAACTTCATGAACTCACTTGTCATAGCCATGTTTTGTGCATATGCAGTGATTATAAATGTCTACTCCCACATATAGATTAAAGACGGGACAACCGGGACCACTTACCAGGACCACCACTCAAGGTTGACCAATGGCTTTACAACTGACAAATGGCTGACAAATGCCTAATAAATATCATGCACTGACAGACACATAAATGGCTCTGATACCAGAGGGGAACATGATCAGAAGAAACACGCGAAATATTAAAACTTTATTAAGAAAACTTAAAACACAAGGTATACTGAAAATACCAGAGGGGAACAGGATCGGAAGAAACACACGAAATATTAAAATTTTATGAAGAAAACTTAAAACACAAGGTACATAAAAGAAAACAAACAGACAATAAAAAACTTACAGATACCTTTGTTGTAATAGTCGTAACTTACAGATTTATCACAAAATTATAATATAAACATTTGTACAGAGATTTGTAATTTGGAAACTTGCACGGAGATTTGCAAACTTGCACGGAGATTTGCAAAGTTGGAGACAGCAAAGAAAATTCTTAGAGAGAGAATCTCTAAAATTCTAGCTCGAATTTTCTCATGATGCTCTATTTTTCGATTTTCTCTGATATTTTACCAATACTCCTCCACTGAATGAAATGTCCACCTTATATAGAGCTGGAAGGAGCTCAATAATAGATGTGTAATGATGTTTAATTGTCTTTATTTGTCATGCGCCGAAAGCAGGGTCGCAAATGTCAGAAGGTAACAACTTTGTACTCTGCAACTTTTGAAAATTCTCTTGAGAACTGTTCATGAATAGTAATTCGTTGGCACTGCAGATGAACAATGCTTTGTTAGGGAACTATAGTGAATAGTGTCTGCCAACAGTTTTGTCTTTTCCTGTCAAATAAAAATTTGTTAAAGTAATGGCCCTTATTTTTGCTAAAGGCCAAGATATGTGCGGGCTCTTTACTTTTGTCTTTATTTTTTGTTTTGTCACAGATCATAAGGATCTTGCAGGTCTTGAAGTTCACGGATCCTTGGTATTGCAGATGTCTTTGCTGAACTTGAATAGTCGCTTGAGTCATCGTTGTCAAGAAGATTTTGTAAAAACATTGTCTCATAGCGAGGTCATCCTTGAGCACTTCGAGGATATCTCACTGTTTTTGTGTTAGTGCCTTGGATTTAGATTTTGTAGAGGAAAAAGGGACTTCCATCTTGGCAGGGGTAGATGGTCCACGCATAATTTATTTGTTTTTGTGAAGATTCTAGAGGGTGTATTTTTTGGTTTTGGTTTTGCAAAAATACTCCACATCCTCTATTCCACTAAGCTGGGTTTTGTATTCATTCCATCATCTGACTTTGTAAATTCGAACAATAGATAGGGGAAATGAATTAAGTAGACAATTCTAGTATTTGTATTCCCAGCAGAATATCCAGGCAATGTTAAAGGCTCTAAAGACTTGTACTTCTTTTGTATAAGCTTCATAGTGGGGGTATTTGTGATCCAGAAGTCCTATCTTTCCTTAGACTCGCTAGGCAAGACAAAGTGAGAGCAACCAAACATAGTCCACAAATGATAAAACTAAATTGGAGATGTAAACGGAAATTATCATGGAAGTTAAAAAACCATGAATGAATTTTAGACTTATGGAAAAAAGCTCTTAACCAGGCCATCTTCCAGTCAAGATAATCGTAGGTGGATGGTTTAAATGGGACAGAAAATTATATTTCTTGTAGTGGATCTTTCTAGTGCTAGAAGCCCAAAACATTTTCGATAATACATTTTGAGTATAAAATGTTGGAAGGATTTGCAACATTTGTGGCATGAGCAATGTCAACTGATTGGGTATCAATAAGAATGAGATCATAGAAATGTCGATTTTTTGCGGATGGTCTCCAAGGTGATGAGAGTCGCCAAAACTTCATTGGACCAAGTCTTTGACGAAAAGATTTGTTGGCGCAATTTTGTAGCTGGTAAGAAAAAGGTGTTCCGTAAATCTAAGGAAGTAGTTGTCTTGTGAGGATTTTGTGGTGATCTTGTGACAACAGTTTTGTATGGGAAAGCTGGGAAATCAGCAAGAGATTGAAATGAGTTTTTTGTGGCAACAATTTTGTAGTCATTGACCCTTTATATTCCTTTGCCTTTGTCCTTTTTGCTCATTTTGAAAACCTGCATAAATGGTGTTTTGTCACTCTTTCCTTGGAAAAACTCTCTTGTAAGGCAATCTGGTAAGGAATTGTTCTCTCCTTTGATAAATTCAATTTCAAAATCAAAGGAAGATAAGATAGCTTGCCATCTGGCAAAGAGTTGTTTTGAAACTAAGTTCTTAACATCCTTTTGTGAAACATCCTTTCCTGATTTACAATCAATTTGAAGAAGGAATTTTTTATAAAATAGATCATCTTGGAAATATGAAATGCAAAAGAACAACAGATAAAATTTCTCTTTTGATAGTAGAGTAATTTTATTTCGGATCGATCCAAATGCCAGAATTATATCTAACTAATTGTTCTTCAGCATGCATTCTTTGTTTGAGGATTCCTCCATAACCTATATCAGATGCATCTGTCTCAACTATCATAAATGTAGAAGGATGAGGAATACCTATAAATGATAAAGACTCAACCTTTTGTTTGATTTGTCTAACAATGTAAGTGTGTATATCATACCAGGGTTCAGAATTTTTCCTCAGTCTTCTATACAGAGGAGCACACAATTATCGATTATGAAGAATAAAGAGATTTTGAATTTGTTCTTCAGTTCTTTTGTAACAGATTTCTTTCAAATGAGAAATCTAATTTTGTAATTTTGTTTCAATTGTAAAAGATTGACTTGCTTATAAATATAAGAACTTTGTAAAAGGGATACTTCATACTGCTTGGCAAGAGATTTATTTGCTTAAAATCTTGTGATGAACACCGAATTTATTGACATAAAATGAATAAATTTGTGTTAAAAATGGAGTGCCAAGAATTATGTCATGAGTAATATTTTGAGCAATCAAAAAATATATTTTTGAAACAATAATCATTGTTTTGAATGTAGCCTTTGTTAAGTTTATACTTGATATAGAAAGGTACTCCATTGGCACTGTATAATGGTTCTATTGTTCTATCACAATACTTAATAGGAATGATTCCTTCTCATATGTAATTTTGATAAGCTCCACTGTCAATGAGGGCTATTGATAGAGAAATCATTGACTGCAATTTTGACAATAGAATACCACTTTTGAAATATAACTTGAGAAATGGTATGAATAAATTGTCATTCTGAAACTTCATTCTCAGGGATGTTTTCTATATTTTGAAAATTGTCTGGGATTTTGAAGGAACTTGGAATTTGTGTTTCTAGTACACAAAGTTTTGTAAGGAGTTCTAGATCAGTAGCTTTGAGATCAATAATCTCTTGTCTAAGATCTCGAACTTGAGCTTTGAGCTCGTTGACTTATACTTCGATGTTTTTTGTAGTGAGTTGCTGTAAAGGATTTGGTATTGGATATTTCTGGAATAGTTTTTTTAGGCTAGTAGTTTTTCCATCAATCTTAATGACTTTCTTTTCTTCTTCAAGAATTAAGCCTTTAAGCTTGCTTAGATACTCCTTTTTTGTATCTTCATTAGAAATCTTTCCTGTCAGGTCGAGTAGGAATTCTTTCTTATTTCTGTTTGTAATAACATTGATTGCTTTGATGGGAGAAGAATCATAGTCCGATTCTTCATCTTCTGAACTTTGATACAATCAACATCAATGTTAGCATCAGATGAGTAGTTTTTTGTTCAGCTATGCATTGGAAGGCTTTGTGACCTAATTTGCCACAATTGCCTTCTTTTTGACCTTTTTCTTCTTTGAACAGGTTGGCTTAGAAATTGGAGGAGAAATGTTTGAAGGTTGGTTTGTCCTTTCGAATCTTTTGCTAACGGCTTTCCTAGCCCGTTTAGCTTTGGAAGAAGGGGCTTCAATTTTTGTAATGTCAAATGCTTCTTAAAAAGTTCCCATTTCCTTTCTAGATTGGGCCTTTTCTGATCCATATTTAGCTTGAATTTTGAGTTCATTGCAAAGGATAAGCGTTTCACTTTTGACAACTCCAAAGATCATACCAAATATAAGAAGATGGAAAGGGATATCATCGGTCCCACAATGTTATTGGAGTTTGGAAAGAATCCTTTCTCCAAATAACTTCGGTAGGCCTATAATGATCGCTCTTTCTAAAAGCTTTGCATGTTGTCCTCTCTCTTTAAGACATTGCTAAAGAATACATCTTTATAACATCTGTAATCAGTGAGAGTAGGGCATCTAAAGTTGATAAGGATAGTCTTGGTAGCAGTCTATCCTTCTTGTGGATTGCCAATGAAATGGAGAATGATGGTATGAATCAAGGTTTCGTATGCACCTTGAATGAATTCCCCATATTCATCTAGCTCTTCTATAATTGTCGTAATCTTGTTACTGTTATTGATACCCAGTCAGTTGACATTACTCATACCACAAATGTCGCAAATCCTTCCTACATTTTATATTCAAAATGTGTTATCAAAAATATTTTGGGCTTCCAGCAATGGAAAGATACACCACAAGAAAGATAATTTTCTGTCCATTTGAACCAGTCACCTATAATTATCTTGATTATAAGATGGCCTAGCTAAGAGCTTTTTTCCACAAGCTGGAAATTCATTCATGGTTTTTTAACTTCCATGACAAAGCGCTATTTACATTTCTAATATGGTTTTATCATTAGTGGACTATGTTTGATTGCTCTCTCTCAGTCTTGCCCAGTGGGGCTAAGGAAGGATGGACTTTTGGATCACAAATACCCCTACCTTTGAAGCTTATACAAAAGAAGTACAACACTTTAGAACCTTCAAAATTGCCTGGATATTCTATTAGGAATACGGATACCAAAATTATCTACTTAATTTATTTCCCCTATTTGTTGTTCCGATTTACAAAGTTAGATGATGGAATGAATACAAAACCAAGCTCTGCAGAAAAGAGGATGTGGAGTATTTTTGCAAAGCCAAAACCAAAAAATACTCCTCCAGAATCTTCACTCACTGGACAAAAATAAAGAAATTATGCATGGACCATCTACCCCTGCCAAGATGGAAGTCTCTTCTTCCTTTACAAAATCTAAATCCAAGGGACTAACATAAAAATAGCAAGATATCCTCGAAGTGCTCAACGACGACCCCGCCATGAGACAAATTGTTTTACAAAAGCTTCATGACAATGACGACTTAGGCAATTATTCAAGTTCAGTAGAGTCAGCTACAAAACCAAGTATCAGTGGCCTTCAAGATTCTTAAGATCCTTATGATCTGTGACAAAACAAAACACAAAGACAAAAGAAAAGAGTCCGCAGAGGTTTTCACCTTTTGCAAAAGTAAAGGCTGTTACTTTAACAAATTTATATTTTACAGGAAAAGAAAAAATTGTCGGCAGATAGTATTCACTACAGTTCTCCGATAATGCACTGTTCACCGTCAGCACCGATAAATTGCTATTCATAAACAGTTCTTAAGGGCAGATTTTTCAAAAGTTGCATAGTACAAAGTTGTTACCTTTTGACATTTGTGACCTTGGTATCGGTGCATGACAAATGAAGACAATTGAACATCATTATGCCTCAATTACTGAGCTCCTTCCAGCTCTATATAAGGCAGACATTTCATTTGGAGAGGAGCATCGTAAAAATATCAGAGAAAATCACAAAATATAGTATCATCAGAAAATTCGAGCTAGAATTTCAGAGATTCTCTCTCTAAGAATTTTCTTTGCTCTCTCCAACTTTACAAATCTCTATACAAAGTTTTGTATTATCATGTTGTGACAAATCTGTAAGTTACCACTACTACTACTACAAAGCTATTTGTAAGTTTTCTTATTTTTTGTTTGTTTTCTTTCTTGTGTTTTAAGTTTTCTTAATAAAGTTTTAATATTTCATGTGTTTCTTCCAATCCTATTCCCGCCTTTTTGATGTCACTGGAGGGTAACAGGATCAAAAGAAACACATGAAATATTAAAACCTTATTAAGAAAACTTAAAATACAAGGTATATAAAAGAAAACAAATAGATAATAAGAAAACTTAAAGATACCTTTGTAGTAGTAGTAACTCACAGATTTGTCACAAAATGATAGTATAAAAATTTCTACAGAGAGCGAGAGTAATTACGTAGGAATTTGCATCGTAATCCATCTTTTGTGTGAATGAGACAGGAAGTTTCAAATTGTATAGAATCCTGGAGAGGTATTAAAACATGAGAAATGCTTTGGTCAAAAGGGCGAATATGACGATCAGGTAAGATGCTTGAGGTAAATTGGAAAATACGTGGTTCAAATGCTATCCAATACTCAAATTGTTTGTGGAACCATCTGTGCGATTCAATATATCCAATGGGCATAACGATCAGCACTAGATGATTGTTGACATCTTGAATAAGTGCCTAATAGGCTTTGATAATTTTGAGGTATTGGGAAAAAGGTATTTCGGCTGAAACATACCATTCCTGGTAGTCGATGAAAATGGCATTTTCATTGTATCTAGAACCAGTGAAGGAGGCACAGTAGAGTTCATGGTCATGAAGATAATTTGTGATTTGTACGGTGTCCTTAGTGGGAATAATTTTGTAGTCATTAGCAATCTGTATGTGTCTGCCTTTGTCTTCTTTGCTCATTGTGAAACCTATATGGAATGTGTTTTGTCACTCTTTTCCTGCAAAAACTCACTTGTAAGGAAATCAGGTAAGGAATTGTTTTCTCCATTGATAAACTCAATTTCAAAATCAAAGAAAGATAAGGTAGCTTGCCATCTGGCAAAGATTTGTTTTGAAAACAAAGTTCTTAACATCCTTTTGTAAAACATCTTTTGCTGATTTGCAATCAATTCGAAGAAGGAATTTTTTGTAAAGTAGGTCGTCTAGGAATTTTGAAATGCAAAGAACAAAACAGATAAAATTTCTCTTTTGATAGTAGAATAATTTTGTTGCAGACTGAGCCAAATGCTAGAATGATATCTAACTAATTGTTCTTTATCACNNNNTCTTTGTTTGAGGATTCCTCCATAACCTATGTCAGATGCATCTGTCTCAACTATCATAAATGCAAAAGGATGAGGAATACCTAGATATGGTAAAGACTTAACCTTTTGTTTGATTTGTCTAACAATGTCAGTGTGTATATCAAACCAGGGTCCAGGTTTTTTCCTAAGTCTTCTATACAAGGAGCACACAATTGTGGAAGATAAAGGAAAAAATTTGAAATGTAGTTAAGGCAACCAAGAAATCTTTGTATTTGTTTTTTGTCGTTAATAATATCTGGAAATTTGTTTGCAAAGGCAAGTGATCCTACAATGGGTTTAATAGTCCCTTAAAAGATATCATGTCCGAGAAATCTAATTGGTGTTTTGAATAAAACCACTTTTGTGGCAGAAATAGCTAGTGCATTTCTTAAAAGAACATTTAGAAATATTTGTAATTGCTCAAAATGTTGATCAAGAGTTTTGGAAAATACTAATACATCATCAATGTAAACAATGGCGAAAGAAGTGTAAATGTTAAAAATGATATTCATAATGTTTCGAAATTTAGAAGGAGCATTTTCTAAACCAAAGGGCATTACGTTCCACGCATAATGTCCAATTGGTACTATAAAAGTTGTTTTGTAACGATCTGATTCTGCAATTTGAATTTACTAAAATCCTGACTTCATATCGAATTTTGAAAATATCTTGGCTTTGGATAAATGATTCAAAAGATCTCTTTTGTTTAGGATAGGATATCAAATCCTTTGTAATACTTTGTTTAAAGGCTTATAGTTAATAACCAGCCTGGGAACTCCACTTTCCTTTTCAGCAGCATTATTAACATAGAAGGCAACACAGCTCCAAGGAGACTTTGAAAGTCTAATAAGTCTTTTCTCAAGAAGGTTTTGAGTCTCTTTTTTGTAAACTTCAAGGAGCTCAGAATTCATGTGAGTTCATCTAGCTTTGGTATGAGTGTTTCGTTCATCAAAATATTTTTCCTAGGGAAGAGATATAATATGTTTCTTTCTTTCCCAAAAAGAACTAGGAAGATCTGAACATATTTTTCTCTTAAAGACTTGTTCAAGGTCAAGGATTTTTTGTTGGATAGAAGGATTTTGCAGTTGTTCTTCAATTCTTTTATAAGAGAATTCTTCTTGTAAATGGGAAATTTGATTTTGTTTTAATTGTAAAAGATTGACTTGCATTTAGTAGAATTTTCTAAAAGAGAAACTTCACACTGCTTGGCAGCAGAAAGAAAATTGAAAGAGATTTGTATGCCAAGAATCTCGGTATGAACACCAAATTCATTGACATAAAATGGATAAATTTGTGTTAAAAATGGAGTGCCAAGAATTATGCCATGAGTAATATTTTGAACGATCAAAAATATATTTTGAAACAATAATCATTGTTTTGAATATAGCCCTTGTTAAGCTTATACTTGATATTCAAAGGTTCTTCATTGGCACTGCATAATTGGTTTTTTGTTCTTTCACAGTACTTAGTAGGAAGGATTCCTTCTTGTATGCAATTTTGATTAGCTCCACTGTCAATGAGGGCTATTGGATTTGCAGAGAAATAATTGACTACTATTTTGACAATAGAGTACCACTTTTGAAATGTAACTTGAGAAATGGTATGAAGTTCTTCTTCTAAAAATTCATTCTCAAGGATGTTTTCTATATTTTGAAAATTGTTTGGAATTTTAAAGGAACTAGGAATTTGTAATTCCTAGTATGGAAAGTTTTGCATGGAGTTCTAGATTAGTAGCTTTGAGATCAATAATCTCTTGTCTAAGATCTCAAACTTGAGCTTTCAGCTCGTTGACTTCAACTTGGATGTCTTTTGTAGTGAGTTGCTGAAAAGGATTTGGTATCGAATGTTTTTTGAACAGTTTTGTTAGGCTATGAGTTTTTATATCAATGTTAATGACTTTCTTTTCTTCTTTAAGAATTAAGTCTTTAAACTTGCTCAAATACTCCTTTTTGGTATGTTCATTAGAAATTTTTTCTATCAGGTCAATTGGAATTCTTTCTAATTTCTATTTATATTAACGTTGATTGCTTTAATAGGAGAAGAATCATAGTTAAATTCTTCTTCTTCTTAACTTTGATAGTAATCAATATCATTGTCAGTATCAGATGAGTTTTATGCTATGACAGCTATAAGCTTCTTTTGAAGTTCAGGCTGATCAGCAAATAACTTATTGTTCTTTTGTTCAGTTTTGCATTAGAAATCTTTGTGACCTGGTTCACCACATTTGTAACATACAATTGGCTTGCTTTTGACCTTCTTCTTCTTAGAGACGGTTGGCTTAGAAATTGGAGGAGAAATGTTTGAAGGTCGGTTTGTCCTTTTGAATCTTTTGCTAACGGCTTTCTTAGCTCGTTTGGCTTTGGAAGAAGGGGCTTCAATTTTGGTAATGCCAAATGCTTCACAAGAAGTTCCCATTTCCTTTCTGGATTGGGCCTTTTCTTGTCCACATTTAGCTTGAATTTTGAGTTCATTACAAAGGATAAGCCCTTCACTTTTGACAATTCCAAAGATCATACTAGATGTAAGAACATGGAAAGGGATATCATCTGTCCCATAATGTTATTGAAGTTTGGACAGAATCCTTTCTCCAAGTAACTTTGGTAGGCCTGTAATGAATCACTCTTTTCAGTCCTGTCTCTTTAATAGATTGGTAAAGAATACATCGGTAAAGAATACATCTTTATACCATCTGTCATCTAAGGTTGATAAGGACAATCTTGGCTGCAGCCTATCCGTCTTATGGATTGCCAATGAAATGGAGAATGATGGTATGAATTGAAGTTTCATACGCCCCTTCAATGAACCTAGCTCTTTTGTAGTATGATTGAGAATGGCAAATCTTTCTTCAAAAGAAAGATAATTGTCCTAGTAATTCTTTAATTGGCCTAAAAAATCAGGAATAATAATGGTAGCAACATGTTTTTTTGAACAACCATTGACTTTGTAGGCAGCAGCTACTATTCCCATTCTTCAATGGTGGATAGCACTTTGTGCTCTAATTTGTCATCAATGTTCCAACCATAGATAGATCTACCATCGTAGTTTCTATTAGTGAATTGGCCTCTTTCTTCATATTGGACATTTGGAGGAGTAGGCCTGGGATAATAATTCCTAGTTCTAGCATTTCTGCAGTTTTGAATTTTGTTAAAAGCAAGAGGATCTTCTTTTGTATCTCCTTTGAAGGTATTTTGGATATTAGTTATGACCTCATCTTGGCCACTATTACTGGTAGCATCTTCTTCTTCTGAAGAAGAAGAGGTGCTGTCATTTTGTTGGCACGTTTTGTCAAGGCAGGTAAGAGATTTATTTTTGGCAGAAATGTATAGTTCCTGGATTTGTTCTGAAATGGTACGAAGGATATCCAAGTTCAAGCTTTTAGCTTGGACAAGGAATCAACGTTTGCTTTTGGAATGCTGTCTAACTTGGCAAATGGTTTGGAAATACCTTCTGTAAAAAGGGAAGATGGTTTTGTGCTAGACCTGGCAACTTCCTCTTTGGAATCAATTTTTGCATTGAGTTGGTTCAATTGTTCAGCAATTATATTCAGGATGGCATTTGTATAATTGGCTTGCTCATGGACCATTTTGATGTCACCAAGCTGGGCAGTATCCATTCCCTCCCAGCTACTTTTGTAAGGAAAAGCGTGAACATTTTTTTCCTTGACAAAAAGCTTTATAGGCTGGTGCGTAGGAGGATGGACCGAGACCATGCTTGTACCATCAACAAGATGCCAAACTTTTGAAAAGATGGTTTGAACATTTATCCCTAGGAGTGTCTAAACATCATTCAAACCCTTTTTGGATATAAATGTAAGAAACCAAAGGAAAAAAGGGAAGTTAACTGCAAGCTTTTGCATTTCAGCTGTCCATTCCTTTTTGACTTGTTCTCTAAGGTTTCTATCAATTTGTTCGAAGCATTGGCTCTTAGAAGCATCACTGGTACAATAATAATCTTCCTTAAGGAAAGGCCAGTCAATTGTAAAATCCATTCTTGTAAGAACATTATAACCATATCCTATTCCTAATGAAGAAGGAGATAGAGGACAATTGATAATTGGTTCTGGCATAAGCAACCTGAACTAGTATTTTTGTGGTTGTTCTATAGGGATACTTCTTTCTGAGTGAACATGAAAAAATAATATCCTACTAGCAGAAGTACCGGGGAGATTTGTAGGTTCACAAAGAGGGCGGAATCATAGGAGAACTCGGCCATCGGCTTCTTCTATGATTTTTCGATATCATTCATTTGTTTGGATTCGTCTCTAGAAGCAGCTTGAGCATCTTCAAGCTAAATGGCTTCTGGAATTGTTATCTCATCACATTTGAGAAGTTTTGGAGTAAAAATGTGAGGTTTGTCATCTTCAATTTGAAGTAAAACCGTTTCTTTTGAGTTTGAAGGTAAAGGACTCAAAAATTTTGCACTGAGATTTGTAGCCATCAATCGTAAATAAACTCTATACATAATAGCAAAGTTCTTAAAATCATGACACTCGTCGCTTTGGATATGCACATCAAGCTTCAAGGCTTCGGGTGCCATGGGACATGAAAGATCAACACAGAAATCTGGATAGCAATAGAAGAAAATTGGTCGGTTATGTATCATGGTATTAATCATGGCTAATAGAGACGATTTGTATTTCTTTAACCATTTGTCTGTTAAAGCCATGTAAATAGGTGCTTTAATCCCTTTTCTTATAAAAGGTTTAAAAGCAACTTGAACTAATCCAATAAGCAAAAAAGGGAATTTATCCTTTTAACATATCTGAATTGCTTTAGGTTTGATCGAAGATATAGTTTGTAAACCATTTTATAGACTCATGATTTCTTCATGAGTTTTGATTGAAAAGGCAGTTTGAAAGCTAAATGTACCGATTTTGTAAATTGTTTCTATATTAACTTTGGGAATATCCCATTTCTAAAAATTATTAGGAGACGGGGCCTTAATAAGGTCATTTGTCCTAATCTTATTACTATTAACTATATCACTACTATGACTATCTATTCTAACTGACAATAACTGCCCAAACTTACTAGCCATAGCCATGTTTTGTGCATATGCAGTGATGACAAAGTTCATTTATACTTGGTAGTGTATAAACATCATTCAAACCATTTTTGGACATAAATGTAAGAAACCAAAGGAAAAAAAGGGAAATTAACTTCAAGGTTTTGCATGTCAACTATCCATTCCTTGTTGACTTGTTCTTTAAGGTTTCTATCAATTTGTTTGAACCATGTGCTCTTGGAAGCATTACTAACAGAGTAATAATCTTCCTTAAGGAAAGGGCAATCAATTGTAAAATCCGTTCTTGAGAGAACATTGTATCCAAATCCTATTCTTGATGAAGAAGGAGATGGAGGATCATAGATAACTGGTTCTGGTATAGGTAACCTGAACTGATATTTTTATGGTTCTTCTATAGGGACACTTCTTTCTGAGTGCAAATCGAAAAATGATTTCCTACTAGCAGAAGTATCAGGGAGATTTGTAGGTTCAGGAAGAGAGCGGAATCGTAGGAGAACTAGGCCATCGAGTTCTTCAATATTTGTTTGACATTGTTCATTCATTTGGATTTGTCTAGAAGCAGCTTGAGTAATGTTAAAGCTCAATAGCCTCTAGAATTGTTATCTCATCCCATTTGAGAAGTTTTGAAGTAAAAACTTGAGGTTTGTCATCTTCAATTTGAAGTAAAACCGTTTCTTTTCAGTTTGAAGGTAAAGGACTCAAAAAATTTGTATTGAGATTTGTAGCCATCAATCGAAAATAAACTCTATACATAATAGCAAAGTTTTTAAAATCATGAAACTCGTCGCCTTGAATATGCACATCAAGCTTTAAGGCTTCAGGTGTTATGGGACATGTAACATCAACACAGAAATCTGGATAGCAATTGAAGAAATTGGCCCGTTATGTATATTGGTATTGATCATGGCTAATAGAGACAATTTGTATTTCTTCAACCTTTTGTCTCTTAAATCCATGTAAATAGGTGTGTTAATCCCTTTTCATGTAAAAGGTTTAACAACAACTTGAACTAATCCAATATGTGTAAAACGGAATTTGTCCTTTAAATGTATATAAATTGCTTCTAGTTTGATCAAAGATATAGTTTGTAAACCATTTTGTAGACTCATGATTTCTTCATGAGCTTTGATTGAAAAGGCAGT
>NCQT01064408.1:17047-27495 GCA_002740465.1 Stenocereus thurberi
CTAGATTGGTTGCTTTGGTATTTTGATGCTAGGTTATAAACTTTACTTCTTGCTTGCTAAATTGTTTGAATGTGATGGCCCACTGTCTTGGTGGTTGGTTATTTGATGGATTTTGTTGCTGCCCGTTTGTGGAATTAATTGATTTTTCTGATTTAGTATCTAATCTCATCTGGGGTGTTTTGAAAAATGGTTTGATTTCTATAGATTGGTTGCTTTGGTGGTTTGATGTTTGATTATAATTGTCTCAATTATGGTAGGACTCCTTTATGATTGGTGCTGTAATGTTGTATGTATAGAGAAGTTGGTGGTATCGGATTGATTGACATTGAATTTTAATGTATATGGATGTGCGTGTTGATTGTGTCAATTAAGGGATAATGTCTTTCTTTTATTGTGATTTTTAAAAGTTCCTCTTGCTCCTGCCACACTTTGGTTTCCAGCTGCAAACCATCAATTGTTTTACTACATAAATGTTTACTGACCAATACTCAACCCAGTTGTTTTACACGAATCCTGAAAGGAAAATGGAGGGAAGTAAAAAAGAAAAGAAAAGAAAACGAGAGATAATTGCAACGTTAAATGCTTCAATTTGAACATGATGTTGATAGGTAAAAATGATAATGGTCGTACAGCCTCTTGCAAACATCTTTCTATTTTCTTGGCGCATAGTTATTAGTGAACTAGATGTTGATTTACATACCAGGCGACTTGACTTCTTCAATTTTCATTTGACATCTTGCTGTATAGTTCATGTGCTGGAAGCTGGAACTGACCAGTGTTTTTTACAGAAAACTATGCTTGGATTTTTACCATTAAGTTGTCGCTTAAATGTCTGTTATTGTACAAAGTAACCCATTGCCTCTCATGACATTTCTTCCTAAGGGACGTAGGGACTCGAATCTATGCAGCCAGACCCTTGATAGAAAATGCACTATAAAGCTCCATATTCACCTGCACTGTTACAAACTTGCCATTCATTTTTTGTTATTGGGACTGATGGGCGTGTGAGTTTAGGTCTGTTGGGAATGTCACACATGAGTGAAGAGTCCCACATCGGGAGTTTAAAGAGAAGGACCTTGGTATATAAGTCGAGTGGGCAACTCTTCCTATGGCCAATTGGTTTTAGGATGCAACCTCACTTGTGTTTGTTGCCATGGGCATTGGCTAAAGTGAACTCCCTCCTTGGATCTCTCCAATAGTGGTATCAGAGCCAATGGGGCGTTTGGCTGGGCGAAAAGGTGTGGCATGGTGGACCCAATAGACGAGCTTGGAGAAGTGACACGCAGGTGCTGATCGAGCGGGAACACGTGTGCTTCAGCGTGGCTTGATGGCGTGGATGAGCTCTTGGGTGGTGTTATGAAGAAAACACCATGGACAAGAGCGGTAAAAACACATGGAATGCATACTCCTGGAACAGAGTGAATGGCATGAAGGCTCAGTGTAGAGCAGTATGTGGACTATGTGGAGTAGAGTGCGGGTGTGCTCTTGATGGTGGCTTGACACCATGGTGAAGACTTCCGCTCAATGAGGAGCTTGTTCATTGATGTGGTCTGGAAGAGACTCATGTGTGAGGGGGAGATTGTTGGGAATGTCACACATGAGTGAAAAGTCCCACATCGAAAGTTTAAAGAGAAGGACCATAGTATATAAATCAAGTGGGCAACTCCTCCTATTGTGAATTGGTTTTAGGATACAACCTTACTTGTGTTTGTTGCCATGGGCCTTGGCTGAAGTGGACTCCCTCCTGGATCTCCCAAACAAGTTCATCTAGCCTTTTTATATGGGAAAGGGACAGACCCTTTGCTGGATAGGATGTTCTCAACAAATGGAGAAAAGGTGGGGGGTCTATCCGGGAAAACTGTGTGGGGAGGAAAAGCCTCCTTTAGTTGGATCATTTTGTTCTTCGAACCTGACAATAATGCATTAGTCGTGGTTCTGTTAGCTTTAGCTATTTATTTAGGTATTAGTGAGACTATTCTTTCTTTCACATATATCTACTTGATGTCTTTTAATATCGGTCTCAGATTCGTTGTTATAACTCAATGTTAATTGGATAATTCATCTGTGACAGTTGTGGATTGCACTGGTTATTGGTGCCAATAGCAGTGCATGGTTTGGGACAGCTGTTCTTGTTACCAATATGAGGAACTTTCCTTTAAGCAGGGGTACAGTTGCTGGCCTCTTGAAGGGCTATGTTGGTCTTAGTGCTGCAGTGTACACAGAGATATATGGCATGATTCTTGATCATTCCTCTTCAGCCCTCCTGCTTTTTCTCACCGTCGGTGTCCCTATCATCTCCCTTTGTATGATGTACTTTGTTAGACCCTGCACCCCGGCCTCGGGCGAAGACTCTTCTGAGCATGTACACTTCTTGTTCGCTCAAGGGGCCTCTATGCTTCTTGGAATCTATCTCCTCACAACTACAATTATCGCTGATACACTTTCGGTTGGTAAGATAATTCGGTACACATTTGTCGCTGTAATGGTTATTCTCATGATGGCTCCTCTTGCAATCCCCATCAAGATGACACTTTGCCCTTCCCATAAAAAACTTAGTGGGCCTGTGGATTCTTCAGAGGAGTTGAACTCTGGCACAGGTGAATCAACTCAAACAGAACCCTTGTTAGAACAATCTTGGTCACCATCTTTCCTTGGGAGCTTTCAAGAGGGAGAAGATATTTCTGATGTGGATATCCTCCTAGCTGTTGGAGAGGGTGCTATCAAGCCAAAACGAAAACCCCACAGAGGGGAGGATTTCAACTTTCGACAAGTGATAGTCAAGGCTGATTTCTGGCTTTTGTGGTTGGTGTACTTTCTAGGAGTTGGTTCTGGGGTGACCGTTCTTAACAATCTGGCACAGATAGTTAATGCTCAAGGTGGGGGTGATACAACCATGTTGCTGTCTCTCTTTGCCTTCTGCAATTTTATTGGCCGGCTAGGTGGCGGCGCTGTATCTGAATACTTCATCAGGTAATAACCAAGTTGACTTTTGCTGTATATATTTATTCATATATTTACTTATCTGTTTGGCCTGTTCCTCCTGTTAGGTTTTCCAGTTTTATTCTTCTTGGTATTTTGATGGTGCTGCCCTACTCCATCAATGTCTGCTTTATTGACCAGGCTCTTGCTTAGGTAGGGGTATGTGTCAGATCAGACGTATTCAAGCTTATGGGCAAGAGAATTGTCTGTCAGGGTGTATGAGAGTCAAATCTGGTCGTCTTACTCTTGAATTGTAGAGAGCTTGTTTGTGCTGAAGCCTAGACTTAAAACCATTGACTGCCTACTTCTCCACAGAAAATGTAAGTAGAGGCCAGTTTAGTGAGGCATTTTGCTTTTGTCCACGATAATCCAAATGGAAAATAAACAAGGCCTAAAAGATACTATCTGGAAAGTTAAGAAGTTGAGTTCTTTCAGAGATGACAGTGCTTAAAGATTTCCATATGTTCTTTTTTTTTGGGGATTATTTTTCTGTTCGATTGTTTCATCTTCAGAACATTTGTGTTATTTCAGACATTTTTAGGCTAATATCCTTGTGACCTTGAGCATAAAACTGACTTTCCAACATTTCCTTGTAACAGACTAAAGACAATTCCTCGCCCAATTTGGATGACATTTGCTCAAATGGCTATGATCATATCTTTCCTCCTTTATGCATCAGCCCATAGCGGCACCCTTCATGTGGCAACTGGATTGCTTGGGATCTGCTTTGGAGTTCAATTTGCCATAATGATTCCAACTGCCTCTGAGCTATTTGGGCTTAAACATTTCGGTGTTATTTTCAACTTTATACAGCTTGGCAACCCTATCGGTGCTCTTCTTTTCTCGGGAATGCTCGCTGGTTACATATATGATGCTGAAGCCAGCGAACAAGGAGGGTCTACTTGTGTGGGGGCCTCTTGCTTTAGGTTTACATTCTTAGTTCTAGCTGGACTTTGTGCGCTGGGATCCTTGTTAGGGTTAATACTTACGATCAGAATAAGACCAGTATACCAGATGCTGTATGCTGGTGGTTCCTTCCGTTTGCCTCAAAGATCAGATCACTGATAACACTGGATTATGCCATTAACTATCAAGTTAGGTCTATTTTACCTAGTGATTCATCTACCTTTTATAGGACTTGATATTATGACTTTGTTATGGCATTTGATTATCAATCATGCCATTGTATTTCTTTAGGATTCGGAAGACGTAAGCATGGTTTTATTTGTGACGCGTTTCTGAGATTGTGATGCCAGTTATTGTATCTTTCATCACATAAATATTATATCTTACTGTTTGAATGAGATACAGCGTATTGACTTCTAATGTGTTGGAGATATATAGCCTCATCACATACCTGCATATTAGACCGTCATCATTCTTGATTGTTCTAGAATAGCTGCAAGTTGCTATTGGGCACAATATTTGTTCTAACAAACTAAACAACAACCTCTTGGCGGGAATAGCTGAGGGCTGGCTGGGGGCCTTGGTTTGTATAAATAAAGCTCATTAAAGCTGAGCTAAATAATGATGATAATCATCATTTTACAATGTAACAGTGTAATACTCTTGTCTCTCTCTCTTCCATTTCTTCTTCCTTTTCCAGAAAAATACAACATGGTATCAGAGCAACTTCAAGATCCTGAATGTGAAACCTCTAATCCTCCTGCTCCTTCGATCAATAGTTTCAATCAGTTAGTTGATCTAGCTCCATATTATTTGGCTGACATCTTTGATTCATCTTCTTCTTTGATCGACTGGTTTGAATCACCAATTGATCTATCTTACAATTTGATTCAATTTCTTGCTCTCTCGCGGTGTTCTTTCTGCCTTTTCTTCTCTTTTATGAGAACTTATGCTATGGCAGCAACGGGAGGCAGCAGAATTCAGATAGAGGCTATAGATCCTCTGTTCTTGCATCCCTTATATCAACCAGGACAGAGCCTTGTAGCTGATGTCTTCGATGGTGATGATTTTGAAAATTGGAAGAGATTGGTAACAATAGCTCTCTCAGCAAAGCATAAAACATCCCTCGTCGATGGATCAAGCATGAGACCAGATACAGGATCACCTTTGTATCCTTACTGGCAACGATGCAATGATATGGTTATTTCATGGCTCTTAAATTCCCCACACAAGAGTATCAGAGATAGTGTGTTATTTTGTAGCACAGCAAGTGAAATGTGGAAAGAGCTGAATGAGAGGTATGGCCAAACCAATAAGGCCAGACTGTTTCGAGCTCAAAAGCAAGTGTCATGTATTTCACAAGGAGATCTTGACATATCCAGTTATTTCACCAAAGCCAAAAAGGTTTGGGATGAATTCACTGCTGTTGGAGCCACTCCAAAGTGCACTTGCAGTAAATGTGAATGTGAGGTTAATGAGAGATTACAAAAGCATGACCAAGAACAACGGTTAATTCAATTCCTTATGGGATTGAATGAAAGCTATACATCAGTGAGAGGAAATATTCTAATGATGACTCCATTGCCTACCTTAAGTCAGATCTATTCTCTTTTGGTGCAAGAGGAACGACAAAGGCAGGTGAAGACAGGCAATGATTTTCAAACGAATGGAGCATCTTTCTCTGCCAGCATTGCTCCTAACAGAAGCACAAATTTCATGAAGAATTCATCAGGAAACAGTGTTCCACTCAGAAAATCAGAAGGCAGAAGGTCACAACTGTTTTGTGACCACTGTAAAAGGACTGGATATACCATGGACAACTGCTACAAGTTGCATGGATATCCCAACAGGTAAGGAGGAAGAGGAAGGTCATTAAGGGGTGCCTATAATGCTTGGGGAGATCAAGGAGAGAAGGCTGAAAGCACTACAAGTTCTGTTTTGCCAGGACTTAACCAGGAACAGTCCAAACGACTCCTGCAATTTCTAAGTAACCTCACTGGAAGAGGAGAAGACCAGAAGGAAAAGAGTTCTGAGGCCATGGCATCTGCTGTTCACATGTCAGGTATAACTTATGCCTTGAATGCAATCCATTCTTTCTGTGTATTAAGTCAGGGCATGTGGATACTGGACAGTGGAGCCAGTGAGCATATGTGCTCAGATCAAAGCCTATTGCAAAATATATCTGTGCTGGATAGTCCTATTTTGGTAAGCCCGCCTAATGGAACACAAGTAAACGTTACACAAAAGGGCAAGCTAGCTGTAACAGAAAATTTGGTATTGAAGGGTGTTTTGTTGGTGCCAAATTTTAAGTTCAACTTGCTATCTATCAAAAGATTATGTGAACAATTACACAGCACGGTTTATTTTGCTGAAAACCTATGCATATTGCAGGCCTCTTCTCTGAAGAGGCCATTGGCAATTGGTAAGGATCACAAAGGCTTATATGTCTTGGACAAAGAAGAATTTGAAAGGCTTGGAACTGACAAGAAGTGTAGACCTGGAATGAAGGAGGACCTTTTTAAAGTGTAGACTTATGAATGTAATAATGCATTTGGTTCAGTTCCCTTTACTGTTTGGCATCAAAGATTAGGACACATGTCTTGCAACCAGATGAAAGATGTACCTGAATTGTTTTTGATTGATAATGAAGTGAAGAATTTTGTTTGTGAAGTGTGCCCCAAAGCAAAACAGCATAGACTGTCTTTCCTAATAAGATAGAGTCTTATTACTTGTGCTTTTGAGTTGATTCATGTAGATACTTGGGGACCATACCACACCAAGACATATACAGGACACAGATACTTTCTTACTATAGTAGATTATTATACTAGAGCCACTTGGACGTATCTTACGGTAACAAAGGATGAGGCTGCTGCACTGCTTAAGGCCTTTGTCATGATGGCCAAAACACAATTTGAAAAGGCAGTAAAAGTTATGAGGTCAGACAATGCTTTGGAGTTAAGTAAGAGCCATGAAAAATTGAAATTTTTTGCTGATCATGGGATAGCTCACCAGACCAGCTGTGTTCAGACACCACAGCAGAATGGTGTAGTAGAAAGAAAGCATAAACATTTGTTGGAAGTCTCAAGGGCCTTGATGTTTCAAGCAAGTTTACCTGTGAAATACTGGGAGGAGTGTGTTTTGACAGCAACACACATGATTAATAGGATGCCTACTAGACTGTTGAAGGGTAAAACACCCTATGAAGTGCTGCATAACTCACCACCATCATACAGTCGTCTTAAGGTTTTTGGATGCTTGTGTTTCATGTCCACCACAAAGCAAGGCGGGGACAAATTTCAACCCACGGCCAAGGCTTGTGTCTTTATGGGGTATCCTCTTGGCCAAAAGGGTTACAAAGTCATGGACCTAGAGACCAACAAGTTCCATGTTTCTAGGTATGTGGTTTTCCATGAAGGAGTTTTTCCCTTTGCTAATATGCAAAGGAAAACTTCTTTGTTTCAGACATGTTCAAGTGATTATTCTGAGGAAGTCACACCTGTTCAAGAGCACACAGAAGTCTCAGAGAACCAAAGGGTGGAAAATGAAGATGCAGCCCAAGGCTCATCTTCTCAACGGCAAAGAAGATCCACTAGAACACACAACAGGCCAAACTATTTGCAGGATTATGTGTGTTGTAGTTCTAATACTCAAACTGCACAATTTTGCTTTTCTACTCTCACAAATATGTGCATTCCAGATAGAAGGGTTTCTGAGCCACATGGTCTAAGTACAGAGAACCTGGTAGTTGAGCCTCAAAGTTATTTGGAGGCATCTCAACATCCTGGGTGGTAAGCTGCAATGAATAAAGAAATCGAAGCATTGGTAGCTAATGAGACTTGGGAGATTGTATATTTGCCAGAAGGTAAGAAGCCTATAGATTGTAAATGGGTCTATAAAGCCAATTACAAAGCAGATGGAGACTTGGAGAGGCTGAAGGCTAGATTGGTGGTTAGAGGTTTTACACAAAGAGAAGGGATAGATTATGTTGAAACCTCCTCACCTGTTGTCAAAATGACAACTGTCAGGGCCTTGATTGCTGTTGCAGTCAAGAAAAATTGGACATTACATCAACTAGATGCAAACAATGCATTCCTCCATGGAGACTTACACGAGGAAATTTATATGAAAGTTCCTCAAGGGTTTCATACAAAGGTACCAAATGCAGTTTGCAGGCTGAAAAGGTCACTCTATGGTTTGAAACAAGCATCCAGACAATGGTATGCTAAGCTGGCTGAAGTGCTGTATGCCAAAGGGTAAAAACATTCTGATAATGATTATTCTCTGTTTTACAAGAAAACCAAGGATTCAAGTATTTTCTTAGGAGTATATGTGGATGATATACTCTTAACTGGGAATGATGAAGTAGAAATTCAGAACCTCAAGGCTCTTTTGGGTAATATTTTCAGAATCAAAGATTTGGGAAAGGCACATTATTTCCTAGGAATGGAAATTTTATCAATCCGAACAGGCCTAGTTTTGACACAAAGAAGGTTTACAAAGGAACTATTGGATGAGTTTGGAAACAAGGATCTTACAACTGTAGTTTGTCCTTTAGACTGCAGTGTAAAGCTTGCAGCAGATCAAGGAGAACTTTTTGATAATCCAGGTCTTTACAGGAAGATTGTAGGCAAGCTCAACTTCCTCACCCACACAAGGCCTGACCTTGCTTTTGCAGTTCAGCACCTTAGTCAGTTCATGCAAACACCTGGGAAGCCTCATTTCCATGCTGTTATGCATGTACTGAGGCACTTGAAAGGGCAACCAGATCTTGGTATCCTTCTTTCTAAAGAAAATCATTGCACCTTGGAAGCATTTTGTGACTCTGACTAGGCATCTTGTCCACACACAAGACAATCAGTTAGTGGATTTGTTGTTTTTCTTTGGAAACAGCCGCATCTCTTGGAAATCCAAGAAGCAGGGCATAGTGTCACTTTCTTCTGCTGAAGCACAGTATAGGAGTCTGAGAAGACTTGTGGCAGAACTGGCCTGGCTCAGCAGACTATTGCATGAACTCGGGTTTGAAAACATCACCCCCGTTCCGGTAAAGTGTTGACAGTCCAGCAGCAATTTATATTGCCAAGAATCCCGTGTTCTATGAGAGAACAAAGCACGTAGAACTTGACTGCCATTTTGTCAGGGAGAAGTTGCTGGCAGGATTAATCTCTCTCAGTCATGTTTCTACCAAGGCACAGCTTGCTGACATTCTCACCAAACCTTTATCTGGTGTGTTGCATCATGATTTGCTATACAAATTGGGAGTTCAGAGAACTACCAATTTGAGGGCGGGTGGTGTTAGAGATGTACAGCCTCATCACATAGCTGCATATTAGACCATCATCATTCTTCATTGTTCTAGAATAGCTGCAAGTTGCTATTGGGCACAATTTGTTGTAACAAACTAACAACCCAACAACCTCTTGGCGGGAATAGCTGAGGGTTAGTTGGGGGCCTTGGTTTGTATAAACAAAGCTCAGTAGAGCTGAGCTAAATAATGATGATAATCATCATTTTACAATGTAACAGTGTAATACTCTTCTCTCTCTCTCTTCCATTTCTTCTTCCTTTTCCAGAAAAATACGACATAATGAAATGAGATAGCCAAATGGGTTGTTTGGATCAAGTTTGTGTCCGATCACCTTTGGGTCGAGTCATAGTGGGTTTATCTCCTTTGGTTGAGTTCAGGCTGATTCATTATTCATTTGTTAATTCCTGTTCAAGGAACAGTTCATATCAAGATTGAGTTCGTGTCAGTTCTATTGTGGCTGCAAGTAACATTCAGCTCTGGTAAAGATCGTTTCAGCTGAACCGTTAAAATTTTATTTGGAAAATCATCAACATATGACATGACCAAATGGGTTCAGTTTTCCAATAATTGCTATAAATTATTGATGCCAAGATTCACGTTCCTGTATTGACAATCCAGACCGCAATCAAAAAGTTAGAAGCATAAATTAGATTGGATTGCTGTAACTAAATGGTAAATGGTGAAATGTGTTACTGTGTCATGACTGACTACCCTAGTGGTCTGCATTTTCTATTAACCGTATCCAGATGATGTTTGGTATCACTTGTCCACGAGTCAATACCAATTCGCGGTCGGTGTACTTCGTATCAGGTCATTCAGGTTTCTGCTTATATGTGGTATGTCCAATTTGAAGCCGTTTGGTTCAACAAACGGGAAGTGTAAACTTTGTGTAGTGACATACAGCATGATGCTTTTCCTCTATCTCAGCCCTTCCCATCGCATGCTTCATGGCTCTAGTGTGCTTTATCAGGCCTTGCATCTGAGGTTTTGAGGAAGACTCTTCAGACCACATGCATTTCCTCTTCACTCAAGGGACTGATATTCCCGTTTCTCCTGTTTTTCCCTTTACATGTAATGACAGTGTATAAAGGTCGACTTGTGTGTGATATAGAACTAGCTAATAAGATCTTCGAAGGTGGCTTAGAGACCTCAGAATTTTTTGTAACCATTTTCGCAGATACGAAAAAGTGCAATAAGATGAATTCGTGATTGTATTTGTAATGTCAAGGAATCCGAGTGAAAACCTCCAAAGACT
>NCQT01064421.1:0-11000 GCA_002740465.1 Stenocereus thurberi
CTATGAATTGGTGGTGGTAAACTCCTTTTTTAAGAAAAAGGAGGACCATTTGGTGATCTTTAAGAGTGGTTCCATGAAGACCCAAATTGATCACTTCCTGACTAGGGTGGATAATAGGAGGTTTTGTAAGGATTGTAAGGTGATATCTAGTGAGTATTTAGGAACTCAGCATAGATTACTGGTGTTGAATGTAAGGCTTAAATGTTCAAAGTGGAAGAAGAGAAGTGTTGGAGAATCTAGAGTTAAGCGGTGGAATCTTACGAAGGAGAATGCTATGAAATTAGTAGAGAGAATTACTTAAGAAGGAGCTAGGCAGGCAGAGGGTGCAGATACTATGTGGGAGGCAATGGCAGAATGCATTCGACGGTCAGCTAAGAAAATCCTAGGTGCTTCTAGAAGAGGTGGAAACCGAATGAAATGAGCCTAGTGGTGGGATGAAGAGGGAAAAGAGAAAGTCAAGGAGAAAAAAGAGGCATACGCTTCTTTCATGAACAGCGAGACGGATGAAGAGAAAGAGACTAGTAGAGTTCGATACAAGGCTGCAAAAAAGGTAGCTGAGGAAGCTGTTGCTATAGCTAAGAGCATGGCTTGTAATAGGTTATATCAAAAATTGGGGACCAAGGAAGGTGAGAAAGAAGTCTTTAAACTGGGGAGCCTAGGGAACGAAAGACAAGGAATTTGGGTATTGTGAGGTGCATCAAAGATAAAAATGGTAAGATATTGTCTGAGGATGTAGAAATCAAGGTGAGATGGAAAGGGTACTTCTCGAAACGCCTTAATGAGGAAGTGATGGAAGATTTTTGAAGTGGGAAGGAGAAAGTAGTGAGAGTCTACTTGACCCCCAATTGGATGAACCGATCAGTAAGGATGAGATTAAAGAGATCGTGAAGAAGATGCCCAATGGAAAAGTAGAGGGACCAGATCAGATACCAGTAGAAGTGTGGAAGGGTTTGGGTGAAGAGGGATTGAAGTGGCTAGCAGAGCTTTTCAATGTTATTCTTATGATTGCTAAGATGCCCAGAAAATGGAGGTTTAGTACAATCTGGCAAAAGCAAGCTAAAAATTCTGAAACTAAACTGGCAATTAATAAAACTGCAACTTGATTATATGAAATTTAGAGCAAAACCAATCTAACATCAAATCGTAACCCGAAATTTCTAAAACCCTAACTCTGAAAAATCGAAAAATGCATATGAAATTCAAGCGAAAACTTCAAAAATTAAAACTAGTTCAACTTAAAAGACCTCCTAACCTCTTTTTCTAGTGTCAGTTCCCTTCAATTTATACCCAAACTCGTTTGATCTTCACCGTCCATCTGGAAATGCGTGGGCAAAGGAGATGGTGCAATCTGGAGGTCATTGCTTGCATTCTGTTAGATAGGGGTGGTGATTTGGCTTGCTATGCTGGCGCTCGATGGTGGTGAGAGAGATGGGTTAGAGAGAGAAAGAGAAAACGATGAAGATGGAGATGAAGGAGCAGGGGGGTCAGGTTTTTGGGGTCTTTCTCAGTCGAGAAGAGAGATAAGGGATTAAATGAGGGAGGGGGTGGGTAATGGTCACATGACAGGCACATGCTTGGCTAGGGGTTTTATTAAAGTTTCCTCTTTTTTTCCTCTCATTATTTTGATGGATGAAATAGGCTGGGCTTGAATCAACTTGGCCCGATTCTTCATTTTCGGCATTTCTTCATTATTTTCTCGCATTTTTACCATAATTATTCAAAACCTACAAAACAAAATAAAATCAAATAAAAACCTAAAAATAATGATTATAAAAAACGAACATAAATTAGGCATGAAAGTATCATAAAAATAAGACATTTTTGGCACGAACATGCCTGTTAGTTTGTTAAGGTTTTGCAGCCTAAGCTAATCCTAAATCATCGAACTACTCAGAGAATAACCCAACTGATTGGTCGATAGGTTTAGAAAATTAAATAGCAAGCTGGTAGTAAGTTCAAAAATGTTTTGAAGCTTTGGTTCATTTATGTCTCCTTCTTGAGTTTTAAAAGGATTTTAAAAAAACTAAAAATAGGCAACTGAAGATGTCTATTACGAAACCTTGTTTGAATTATAAGCAAACTAAGTACTTTAAATTTTGAATAGTAGTAAGTTCGCAAAACGTTTTAAGGCTTTAGTTTGTTCATGCATCCTTCTTTCAGTTTTAAAAAGGGGTTGAAACTAGTTGAAAAATTACAACTTGGGATTTTATTACGAACCTCGTTTGAATTAAATGCTAACTAAGTACTTTAAGTTCCAGATCAGTTTTGATTTATGAGTTAGCAAATTTATTACGTTTATCAGAGATTTTTAAATTGAAACGAAAGAACCATAGACCATTAGTAAGGTTATGGGTTATGTTGTTAGACAAGCAAGACTTTAATAAAGTAAGTAACTGAAAAGAGAAATGAAATATGATCTTAAAGGCTAAGAAAGTGCTAAGCAATTGGCTATAAGGGTGGGAACTGGACGCAAATATGGCGTGAGCTGTTTCCCCCAAAGGCAATGTTGGAGATTGTACGCAAAAAGAGCGTGAGTTGTTCCTGGGAACTGAATGCAAGATAAGATGTGAGCTGTTCCCCTAAAGGTAATGTTCGATAATGAGTAACGCATAAGAAAACCTTGAGGGGGGCACTGGATGTAAGATTAGGCGTGAGCTTTTGCCCCCACAGAGGACAATATCGAAGTTAGAGCTACTCTGCTGAGCCAATGTTATGTTACGTGTACCCCGAGGATAGCGTGAGTTGCGAGTGATAATCTCACTTAGGGTGAGTGTATATCTCCCCTAGCAAGCACATTCAGATGATTTTTATGCTAAGAGTATTTTCCTAATAAGTAAGAAAAGCACTTGGCATTTCGCCATTTTAAGTATTTCTGAAAAGAAAGATTTTTAGGGTCATTACGAGGCCCGTTCGAATAAGATTCGAAAAGCTTATAAGAGTCATTAGAGGACCAATATGAAAGAGTTTTCTTTTTAAAGAATATGAGCCTCAAGAGGCTAAATAGAGTATTTCCAAGAAAAGAAAGAAAGCTTCTTTGCATGTTTTTATGAATGAGATTCCAAGTATAGTCTAAATGAAATTTCAAAGGAAGTGTGGTTATATTCTAGTAAAGTATAGATCATTTCAGCTTTCAAATGTGCATATCCTATGAAAGAAAGTTTCTTTACAAGTCCTTCTTACCAATATAAGTATTTCAAAAACTTTTAGGAAGAATTATAAGCCTTGAAGAAGTTAGTGTGATTTACAAACTATTCTTGGAACATATCAGGAGTCACTGCATTTTCAAAAGTGTGTTTGAAAGCACCTTATGAAATCCTCATTGCTTACTTGTTTATGTGCTTAAATGCTTTTTATTAGGGAACTTTGGTTATTAAAGGCTTCAAAATGAGTTCGACTGGCTAGTGTGAAGTGTATGGGGGGGAATCTCTCCTTGGGGACTTTGATTGCCTAATATGATAGTAAAGTATAAATGCGTGATATGTGACTATTATTGGTATTATTGCCTATAAATATTTTAGTTTTAAGGAGTTGAAGAATTCTCACTGAGCATGTGATTGCTCATTCCTTTACTTACTGCCCTTTTTAGGTCTAGTTTGGGCAGGTATAAAGGACATTTTTGGAGTTATTTTGATGCCGACCCATCAGAAAGCCTTTACCAGCTTTGCAAAGTGTTCGATGCCTATCATGTTGTAAATATTTAAGCTCATTGTTGTATGTATAAGCATATAGTCGGCTCTGTACTTGTATATGTACTACTCTAGCCTTTGTGTTAGTTGGTTGACTGTCAGCAATCCCGGGCGAGTGACCCGAGGTGATGAATTTGGTTATTTTTGTCTTACCTTATTACCAGTTTACAGGTACCCTTAGCTGAGCTAAGACCTAAAATATTGCAAAAATAGGGGAAGTTCTTGCAGTTTTATTTTAGAATGTCTATCTAAATGCTAATCCAACCTAAGTTTTCAAGAGCCTTAAGGATTTTCTTCTAGGAAGTCCTGACGGTGTAACCCCTCCTAGTATTGGGGGTATTACATTAGGTGGTATCCGAGCCATAGGTTGCATTATGCATTTAGATATCATATAGATGTGTGTTGTGTGAAGTACGTGACTTATGTGCTTATATGATCGTGTCTTGCTTGGTACTACTTTATATTAACAAGTGTATGACTTATGATATGTATATATATGCTGGTCCTCCCCTTACTATTTTAGTGATAGTGTAGGATGGTTTTCCACATAGTTGATTACGCATATCTACCCTTTTGGTGGGCCACATGGAATACGATCATGCATTGGTAAGCTTTGGAGATGCACAACCGACGGGCTCCCCACAGAATCCCCTAAAATGATTGGGTGGTGGGCTTTATAAGGAAGATCTCGATGGATGATAAATGGAGGGAAATGGCAATCACTTTACGACACTGGACCTTACGCATAAATGCATATACCCCATTTGCCTATCGGGGTTTGGTAGAATTTCTACTACGGGCGGAACACTGTATAAACCACTTAGGATTCACTCCATTTCAAAGAAGCGCTACTGCCATCCAACTCGTCCAGACTAAACTCATTCAGCCTATGGTGAGCCAACACCTCCCCACCACTTTGGTTGAGAGGAACCAGCTAGAGCATCATCAAATGAGATGGATCCTTTGCTGAGACACCTCAGGCGAGGCGCTACAAATGAGTTGCCACAATGTGGGTGCATTGGGTAGATGCCTATAGAATGCTCTAACCCCGAGGATGGCAAGCTACCATACTTAGTATGGAAGAGCTAGTAGATAGAACACTCAGCATCGAGTATGCTCCTGCTATGATATTGCAAGAGCTATTAGCCCCAAACCATGACCAATCTGAGAGTTCAGATGAGTCTATAGCCGACGACTTCCCTGGAAGTGACAACTCAGGCGAGGACTGAGAAAGGGTAACGTGAACTCGGGTTCACAAATGTTGTGTTGTACATAAATGAGCTGGATGTAAGCCTTTTAAGTTTGTTTCCTTTAAGATGAAGCACTAGGATCACGAGATCTCCCGTGACTCCTAAGTCAGATTATCAATGTTCAATGAAATAAATGTACTTGGTTCTTGCCGAGTGTTATGTATCCACTAGTTTGTTTAAGCGTATACGTGTGTTTTCCTTAAGTAAGATGTGATATGCATGTATAACCATGTGAAGGATGAACTGAAACTAAACTAGTAGCTATACATAACATCTTTGGCCCACTCGCAAATCATTTCATCAACCAAGGAAGCCTACCCTTATTAGTCCTAGAGTAATTGCATGTTAAACCCTAGTTGAAAGTAGAACTAAGTAATTCTTTATGTAATTATGTGACAGATGCCTCTCCGACGTGACCAAATCCCAGAACCCATTGCTATGAAGATGATATGTCAGTTTAATCAGCTTAAACCTCCCAAATTTAGAGGTGGAACTGACCATATGATATATGGGGAGTGGCTTCAAGGGATGGAAAACTTATTTGAAATTATAGAATGCCCTGTGGGGAGTGGCTTCAAAGGATGGAAAACTTATTTGAAATCATAGAATTCCCTGAGAGGCTTAAAGTGCATCTCGCCACCTATTAATTTGAAAAAGAAGCTGAATTCTTGTGGAGGGCAGTGAAACCTAGGGCAGGTGAACTGGCATTGACCTCGAACCAACCGAAAACTTTAATGGACGCGCAATATTACCCTCAAAATGTAAGAAGAGCTAAGGAACGGGAGTTGTTATGCTTGAAGCAAGGAGAAATGAGCGTTATAGAATATGCGGCGAAGTTCAATAAGCTGAGCCGTTTTGCACCAAATCAAGTGGCCAACGAAGAAATGAGGATGGACCACTTCGAGCAAGGACTAAGAGGGGAAGTGAAGCAAATAATAGCTGGGCATGCTTATGCCAACTTTCAAGGAATTTATCAAAAGGTTGTGAAGGTAGCTTGCATCGTCAATGAGACCGAGATTGAAAATAGAGAAAAAGGCCAAGCAAAGAAAAAGTTCAGCCCTGGAGGATTCAATTATCTGGGAAATAGAAACTTCAAGAGGTTTCAGCCTCGGATGGAATAGGACAAAGGAAAGCAAATTGCCTAATGGAGACTAAGGAAAACATGTGACCAGTGTGGGCATTAATACCTTGGCCCATGCAGAAGCATTATGGGCCCATGTTTTAGATGGGTTGATATGGATCACAAGGTGGCCAATGGCCCAAAGGTCACATGGAACAACTAGGGTAATACTCAGAGATCCGGATTAGGGATTAACTCGGTGGCATAACAGGGTCGCCCTCCAACTAGTGCTTCCTCAGGAGGTAGTAGAAACAACAAAAAGCCACAAGCAGAAGGATGGGTATTCTTCATAGAGGGAGAAGAAGTCGAGGAACCTGCTAACACCGTCCCAGGTATTCTTCTTATGAACCATCTTTATGCTCCCGCCCATTTGATTATGGCGAACTCTATGTTGCAAAGAAACTTGTTAGTAAGCCTGACGAAATGCACATACAACTTTATGTGACCTCTTCCTTAGGAACTATCTACCATACTAATCTTATCTTTGGAGATTATGCTGTTAACGTAGAAGGGAAAACCCCCTATTGACTTGGTACAACTAGAAATCCAAGGATGGGATGTTATTTTGGGACGGATTGGTTAGCTAAGTATAAAGTGACTTTGAATTGTGAAAATGAGCTAATCACTTTCTCGGCCTCTTAAGGAGAGAGGATGGAACTTAAAGAAAATAGCTTGCCTACTTACTTTAGAGAAAGAGAACCTCACTCACATAGAAGAACTTATACGAATACTGGGAAGAATGGAGGAAAACAAAAGGCTCAGAATTAGGAGTATTACTTACGTTAAGGTGCCTTGGAAGCATCACAAGATAGTCAAAGAAAACTGGGGGCCGGAAAAAGAAATGCAAGAGAAGTACCCCGCATTATTTTCACCAAATAAGTAATTTCGAGGACGAAGTTCTTTTAAGGGGGGAGAGTGTAATATGTGATTTTCCGTTAAGCTAATTGTAATGCCTTTTTACGTCATAAAATCGTATTTTATTAACGATACGAGTTAAATTATTATATATGTGCCTATGTGAGCGATAATTTTTATTAAAAAGAATATTTTTATCGCCATTAATATTATTATTATTAGTTTTGAAACTCTTTCGATGATTTTTAGTAAGCATTAATAACGGTTATTAATGAGTACTAAATCGAGTAAGAACCCAAATAAGATTAGGTTGTCGACCTAGAATTCGTTTCATTAATTATTAAATCGAACCTAGATATATTTCGGAGCGAATAATCAATGAAGGGTCATGTTAACAATTTGGGTTTAGAGCTCAAGATACGAATTAGATTAGCGGTGCCAAATATTAAACAGCTTGAGACAAAAGAAGAAAAAAGGGGACGAGGGGCTTTTTTGTAATTTCGCAGGACCCCTTTTTGCTCCTTCCTCCTTTGCGACCCCCCCAACATCCCTCTCTCCTCTCTCCTCTCTCCTCTCTCCTCTCTGCTTCCTCTTCTTCCTCCTCATCTCTACCCTCCATACACGTGGCCACGAAGCTCTGAAACCCCACGATTTCTCCACAAACTTGTTTGCATTCTCCCTAATTCTACCTTCCCCACAAACTAACAAACTTCTGGTGCTGAAATTGGGGCAAAACTAAGGATAACCCACCACATTTTCAGTGGGTTTGAGCATTGAATCGAAGCCCAAACACTTATTAAAGCTCAGCCATGCAATCCCGTTTCTAGTCGCCTCAAATTCCTTAGAAATCGGGAGTAAACTTGCAGCTTCAAGCATCAAGTCAGTGAGTGAGAATTTGGGTTGAAATTGGGATTCGAATTGTGTCGATTGGGCACAGTTTGGGGTCTGTTCATGCGTGGTAAGCAAGAGCCAAGAAATTGGAGTTATTCGAGCCCCTAAAGTCGAGCCAACAGCCTTGGAGCGAACCTCTAGCCTGGGATCGAGGTGAGGGTTCCCTTCCTCCTGATTACTACCACTTTCAATGAATTTAACTAAATTTAGTTAGCGCATGTCGATTCTGAGTTTAGTAATTAGTTTGGGTGAATTAGAATCGATAATGAGAAATTATAAGCATGGAACTGATTTTGGATTAATTGCATGTTAATTCGATGCATGGTTGAATGAATCGGTTAGTTGAAGATATTTAGAACAAACAGAATGTTGCTATAGGACTGTTGTAGCATTAGTTTGTCAAGCTTGAATTCTGTTTTGAAGATTAAAAATGCTAGTTGGGCAATTGAAGTCATTGTGGAATAAATTGAATTTTGTGAATTAGAAAATAGTTTAGTCTCGTTAAAGTCTGTGTTGGCTATTTAGCATGAATGTTACACCTGTGCATGATGGTTTCATGTAGTATTGGTTCGTGTGTGCCAATACTGAACCGAGCTTCGTAGTAGGATGGTTTGAGGTGGAACTATTGAGAGTTTTGAGGTTCATGTGGTTGGTATTATGTGAGGAGGGAGCCTTAGTTGTGATTAACCACAATCGTGTGGTTTGCGAGGCTGTGTGGCTTATTGGGTAGATTCAGCCAAGTTAAATTATGAAGTGTTTGAATGTGTTACTTGTAAACCCCGTCCCTCTTCATGTGGCTAAGTGATGAAATGTGACTGACTTTTGAACTTAGACAACTTTAAGAAGGGTCATAAAAAACTTGTTTTCATAATTGCAAATGCTTTTAGGTAAACAGCAGTTGCCTAAGCTAATCCTAAATCGTTGAACTACTCAGATAATGACCCAACTGATTAGTCGACAGGTTTAGGAAATTGAATAGCAAGCTAGTAGTAAGTTCGAAAATGTTTTGAGGCTTTGGTTCATTTATGTCTCCTTCTTGAGTTTAAAAAGGATTTTAAATAAACTAAAAATGGGCAACTAAAACCTTGTTTGAATTATAAGTGAATTTAGTACTTTAAGTTTTGAATAGTAGTAAGTTCGCAAAATGTTTTAAGGCTTTAGTTTGTAAATGCATCCTTCTTTGAGTTTTAAAAAGCGGTTGAAACGAGCTGAAAAGTAGCAACTCGGGATTTTATTATGAACCTTGTTTGAATTAAATGCTAACTAAGTACTTTAAGATCCAAATGAGTTTTGATTTACGAGTTAGAAAATTTATTAAGTTTATGAGAGGTTTTTAAGTTGAAAACCAAAGAATAATAGACCATTAGTAAGGTTATGGGTTATTTTGTTAGACAAGCAAGACATTGATAAATTAATCAACTGAAAAGAGAAATGAAATATGATTTTAAAAGCTAAGAAAGCGCTAAGCAATTGGCCAGACCTTGAGGGTGGGAACTGGATGCAAAGATGGCGTGAGCTGTTTCCCCTAAAGGCAATGTTGGGGACTGGACGGAAAAAGGGCGTGAGCTGCTCCCAAGAAATTTAAGGAGTGAGCTGTTCTACTAAAGATAATGTTCGATAATGAGTGACGCATAAGAAGACCATTAGGGGGGACTGGACGCAAGATTAGGCGTGAGCATTTGCCCCCACAGAGGACAACATCAAAGTTTGAGCTACTCTGCTGAGACGCATTTNNGCCAATGTTACGTTACATATACCCTGGGGATAACGTGAGTTGTGAGTGATGATCTCACTTAGGGCGAGTATAGATCTCCACTACACAGCACATTGAGATGATTTTTATGCTAAGAGTATTTTCCCAATAAGTAAGAGAAGCTATTGGCATTTGGCCATTTTAAGTATTTCTGAAAAGAAAGATTTTAAGAGCCATTATGAGGCCAGTTTGAATAAGATTCGAAAAGTTTATAAGGGTCATTAGATGACCAATATGAAAGAATTTTCTTTTTAAAGAATATGAGCCTCAAGAGGATAAGTAGAGTATTTTTAAGAAAAGAAAGAAACCTTCCTTGCATGTTTTAATGAATGAGATTCCAAGTATAGTCTAAATGAAATTTCAAAACAAGAATGCTTATATTCTTGTAAAGTATAGATCATTTCAGCTTTCAAATGTGCATGTCCTACAAAAGGAAGTTTCTTTGCAAGTCTTTCTTTCTAATATAAGTATTTTAGAAACTTTTAGAAAGAATTATAAGCCTTGAAGAAGTTAGCGTGATTTATAAACTATTCTTGGAACATATCATGAGTCACTGCATTTTTAAAATTGTGTTTTTGAAAGCATCTTACGAAATCCTCGTTGCTCACTTGTTTATGTTCCTAAGTGCTTATTAGTAGGGAAGTTTGGGTATTAAGGGCCTAGAAATGAGTTCGAGGGGCTAGTGTGTAGTCTATGGGTGGTAATCTCTCCTTGGGCACGTTGATTGCTTAATATGATAGTAAAGTACAAATGCGTGATATGTGACTATTATTGGTATTATTGCCTGTAACTGTTTTGGTTTTAAGGAGTGGAGAAATTCTCACTGAGAGTGTGGTTGCTCATTCCTTTACTTACTCCCTTTTCTAGGCCCAGTTTGAGCAGGTACAAAGGACATTTTTAGACTTATTTTGATGCCGACCCATCAGAAGTCCTTTACCAGCGTTGCGAAGTGTTCGATGCCCATCATGTTGCAAATATTTAAGCTCATTGTTGTATATGTAAGCATGTAGTCGACTCTGTACCTGTACATGTATTACTCTAACCTGTGTGTTAGTTTGTTGACTGTCAGTAATCTCCAGCGGGTCACCCAAGGCAATGAATTTGGATATTTTAGCACATGTCTTACCTTATTACAAGTTTACAGGCACTCTTAGCTAAGCTAAGACACTAAAATGTTGCGAAATAGGGGAAGTTCTTGTAGTTTTGCCTCAGAATGTCTATTTAAAAGCTAATCCAACATACGTTTTCAAGACCCTTAAGGATTTTCTTCTAGGAAGTCCTGACAGTGCGACCCCTCCAAGGGGTGGGGGTGTTACACACACACACACACACACACACACACATACATATATATGTATATGTACATATATGTATGAATGCATGTATGTATGTACCTATGTATCTATGTACGTATATATACACATATAAATATATATATACATATA
>NCQT01064447.1:12236-25970 GCA_002740465.1 Stenocereus thurberi
AGCCTTGGAAATAAACATCAAACTTTGTTTTGTTTGTTTTCAACTCTTCTGAAATCATTTTATAATAAAATAAGGGTTCTTTCAAATAGATAAAGCAACATGAATCCCTTCACCAACAAACCAAATTGACCAACCAAAAGATCTCAATACTCTAAGCTAACTGCCAAACAAAATATTAAGAAGTGAAATCCTCTAGAATGTTGGCTTAAGGGTGAGATATGTGTTTGGCCAAAGGTTATGTGTAGAGGTTCTCATCAATAAACGCGGATTAAGTTCTAAAGGGGCTAGCAAGGGGTATATCATGCATGCAAGGGTGGCTATGCGGTTTGTGGAGTTCATCAAATCAAAGGATGCCTTAATCCCTTTTCCTATATGCATATGCTAAGTATGATGTTGAATGGGAATCAAAGTGAGTTCTAGAGAAATGGCATCTAGGAAGAGTCACTCAAAGGAAAATAAAAAAAGAGACTAAAATTGATAAATTAGCCTTTCAAGCTTAACACCTCGTATGACAACTGCCAAAGCCATAACTAGCTCATTTGGATCCTCACGCCACCATTCATGCAAAGAGCCTTGGGGTAATGAATTTATACTCAACACATGGGCAAAACATAAATCACTTTCTTCGTAAACTCATTTCCAAATACTTTTATTCCCAATTGAGCATATCAAAGGATCATTTGAAACCAAACAAGACTACTTGCTCTACAATGTTCATCGTCGGAGGATCATTTTTCCATTTTTTGAATGTTTCTTTTTTTTTTTGCATTGTCCAAATGCAAGCCTAAATGAAGTTAAACTAAAATGCAAAATTATCCTAAATGTCACGCTTCTAATGCCCAAAAAAAAAAAGCAAAACTATGAGAATGAAACTAAATGTCCTAATAACATGCTCTAGCTGTACTTGGTGAACACTAAAATGCAAAAACGAAATATAACCATGCACAATATATAAACACATGCTCAAACCATGGAGTCGAGCATCAGATGCCATCATAATTCAACTCAACCCTCTCGTGCTTGGAAAAAACATTGTCCTCAATGCAACCACATTTGTAGAAAAGGGATGGGGAGGACCAAGAAGCAATAAGAAGGAAAGAGGGGAAGGAGGGTCTAGTGCGTGACCTTGAGAGATATATCAATCACTCCACCTCTCCAAGCAGGCATTAAGGTCTTGAAAATATTAGTTTTAGGAGGCTATCATCCCACGAAGCTCATTGTGTCATTCTTGGACAAAGTCACGAGGAGCGACATTATCAGTTCGAACATAGGCATGTTGGAAGGCTTGTTCCCCCTGAATGGAGCTAAGGTGGATTGAACCGCCTCATAATTGTGGGTAGAATGCTGGGAGGAAGAACTAGGGCCACTATGGCAAGTAGGGGCAGCAGAGGTGCAAGAAGGATAATGTCAGCATCACTAGGTAACCAGGAAAGGTTAGCTCGGTGAAGTAAGGTGGGTCATCTCAACATTGGAAAGCAACAAAAGCCTGCTCCTAGGGTATATTCAACACAAGCGTCCAGTCTCAATCTTACATAATTTCATCTCTCCAAAAGTGGCTTTATCAAGCCGCTTGGACCGTGAAACTCTATCATCGCGGTTTGGCTCAACACCCCGAGACTAGCAACGGAATTAATGAGACCCCCAATGGGTATCTTTCCTGTAGTACTCGTAGCTGCATTATATAATTGACGGGTCAAGAAAGACCCAGGATTGATTCGGTCACCATTCATCATACTAGACAAAAAGTACAGCTTAGACAATCGGCTGCCGACCTAGCAAAGACACCACATGAAAGCATGCGTTGGGCCACCTGGACACAAAGATTCCTAATGAGAGTGCCCTTACATGTGCTTGTATCGTACCTATGATTCCTTGAACTCTCATTCTAAAAAGAATTCGGGTTAAATTCTAGGGGAACTTGACGGCATGACAAATACAAACTAGGGGGAAAACTAAACATGCTATTAAGGGTACTAAGGTTCAATTCATAAAATTCCCCTTGTAAAAAGAAGGATAGGTACCCTTCTGGACACCTTGTACCTCGCATAACTTCAACATGCAAGGTACTCAAAAATTCTAAGGTGAGGTCCCTATACATGTGTCCTTCATTTCAATAAACTGGCCAATCCTACCCATGCAAACAACCACTTAATATCATCCAACAACCACAATATAGCTAACAAATCCTCATCATAAAAACAGGTAGCAACAACTAGTCTAGCACTCAAGCAAATGCAATGTGTAAAATGATCGGGATGAGTTAAAACAAGTGGGTGAGGGGTATTACCTTAGGTCCTCGCAGTAGTGGATGCTCAGGACGTCCTTGTGGCTTGTTAAGGTGTTTTGCACAATGCACCTTCTCTTTGGGTGCTCCTAAGCTTCTTTTAGGTGTCATGGAAGTTTTTGAGGTTGATGAAGGAAAAATCCTCAACAATGGAGAATTGTGCGTATGAAAGGGAGAAAAATGGAGGAATAGCGGTGGTTTTATGGTAATTGAGTCTATGAAAGCCGAATGTGAGGGAAAAATATGAAGGTTTAAGTAGGAATGGATGATAATGGTGAAAGAACGTAAATGGAGTTGAAAGGGTGGTTAAAGAGAAGAAGAAGAAGAAGTAGAAATTTGTGTGAGAAAAAAGGAAATTTGGAGAAAACAAGAGAAATTTTGAAAGAATTTGAGTGAACAATGGTGGAAGAAGTGCAAGGCTGAGAGGTTTGTTAATGGAGGTTTTAGAGAGAGAAGGAGGGAGACAGAGAGAGCGTGTGTTAAAATAGAGAAGAAAGTGAAAGATTGGGGGAGGGTCATTGCGGTCAAAACCGTTAACCGCGGCCGGTAGTAGCTTACCATGATCCATGGTAACTGCTACCAACGAGGTTTTCAACCTTTTTTTATTTTTTTTTTGGGTGGATAGCAGCATCACTGTCCTTGGAGAATACAACCAGTAGATTGCTGTGGTGACTACCCATGACTGCTAGCCTTGATTTTTCTTGCGTTTTTTTTTCTTTTCGTCCCCTTTTTTCCCTCTTTTTTCTTCAAAATAGGAAAACACCCTAGAACCTTTATTACATTAAGAAAAGAAAAAAAATGCTTGGGTTACCTCCCACGAACCACGCTTTTGAAGTCAAGAGCTCGATCTTTTAGCTTATCATCCCATTGGAAAAAGAATAGCCAATAAGGAAGGGGATGTCATGGTCATCGACCCATCTTTGTCATGAACCTTAAAGTTAAAATCTTGCAAAAGAAGGAACCACCTCAAGTAGATGGGGTCGAGCTCCTTCTGAAGCATCAAATAATGCTAAACTTCACTATTTGCATACAAAATTATCTTGTAGTGGGTTTAATCAAATGGGCCACCACTAAAGTCAACCCACAAATCGAAGTCATATCTACTCCGTCCAAAGGGGGCAAAGACATCAACACCCTTGCAAACCTGTAGTTATCACTCAAAGGATCCTTACTAACAGCACAAGGCATGTCCTTGGCTATGCTAGCTAGAAAATTAATAACCAAATTCAACAGGGCACAATTAAGTCCTTGGCTCACAGTGGACTCAAGATCAATCATATAAGGATCACTATGACATAAATCATTGGACTTCACGATCTCATTAGAAACAGGCACATCACATCCATAATAAGCAAATGAAGCAAAAGAAGAGTCTTGGTCCTTAAATATACCAAACTTAGCATGGTGGTCCCCCAAATCAAATGTCAACTGCCTACTTTTTACATGTATCCTATAACCTATAGTAGCCAAGAAAGGTCTCCCAAGAATAATTTGGGCAAAGGCATCTTTAGCTATATCAAGAATTACAAAGTCCATAGACATATAAAAATCACCCATCTTTATCAGAACATTCTCCAAGACACTCAGAGGAAGCTCATTTAAAACCACAACACTAAACTCCTCACCTGAAGCTGTAGTGTCGTGCTCATCAATTTTCCTCTTTTAGGAGATGACCACTTCCAAAATTCTAACATATAAAGGCATATGAGGCAAAGCATCAACAACAAGAATGTCCACATATAACTCCTGAAGCATATGAAGAAGTTTCCCAAATCGGGCATCAATTTTGACCTCAGCAACTCTTCGTGGAAAAGGTAAGGGAGGCATGTAAGGTGTAAGGGAAAAGGGCTAAGGCTCCTTAGACTCCGTACACCTCTCACTTTCATTCTTTTCTTGGTGTTCAACCGTACTAGGAAAAGCTTTATCACTCTTGCCATGGTTGTTCTCATTGTCCTTCTCAATTCGAGCATCCTTATAACCCTCTACTGCACGTCTCAAGACAATATAATTGCAATGCTCTCTAGGGTTAGCTTCAAGGTTACTAGGATGTTGACCAGAAGGCATAGAAAGGGAGCTAGCTTATTGGGAAATTTGGGCTTTCAACATCTTATTATGAGCAGTAATCACGTTAAGCTTAGAGGCTAATCACCTTATGTAATCATCTTGCTTTTGTTGCATCATAAACATGCTCTCCTTTGTTGCCTCCAAGTTAGACATTTAGGGAGCTTGTTAGGGAAAGGGAGGCCTTTGGAATCCTGGGGGTTTTCTAGCATCCATTTGACGCATGTTGGGAGGGCTAAGACCAACATGAGAAATTTGTATGATTGTTGTAGCTCAAATAGTAGGTGTTAGAATAAGGGTCATTGGTCAGTCTCGGGTTGTAGCTCACATAGTTGACTTGGTCACTAGTGTCTTAGGCAAATGAAGTCCCACCTTGGCAGTTTATAGGCAAATGATAAAGGAAACCACAAATTTCACATAGAGAGGGGCACTTGAATTTACAACATTAACATTCAAAAGATCTAATTCTTAGGTCATAGCATCTTCCTCAACAGAAAGAAAAGTAAGTGCGTCAAATTCAAGCTCATCTGCAACCGTATCGGTTTGCCTCTTTCATTGGATAATTGGAAGTTATTGAGTGTCATCTCCTCGATTAAATTGTAGGCTTCATTCACTGTTTTGTTCATCAAAGTGCCACCCGCCACTGCATTTATGGTAGATTACACGGTTGAGTAACTCCATCATAGAAGGTTTGCACGATCAACCACTTTTGAGGCCTAGGGTGAGGGCATAAGTACAATAAGTCCTTGGATCAGTTCCATCATTCATAGAGTGTCTCATCATCCTTTTTAGCAAAGTTAGTGATTTAGTTCCTCAAACTTGCAATCTTGCTAGATGGGAAGAATTTGGCATGAAAGGCCCTTGTGAGCTCATCCTAGGTTGTGATGGACCCCAAAGGCAACGAATGAAGCCATGCCCATGCTTTATCCTTTAATAAAAAGGGAAATAGGCGTAGGTGAATGGTGTTAGTATAAACTCCGTTTAGCTTCAATGTGTCACACACCTCCAAAAAGAATGAGAGGTGAAAATTAGGGTCCTCCATTGGCGCACCTGCAAACTGCGATTGTTGATCCACGGACAATAGTGCTACCTTGAGCTCCAAGTTTTAAGCTTTCATAGCCGGTCGAGCAATACTACAAGTAATGCCTTGGACTCCTTCTTCGATCTCCCTTCGCCATTCTATGTGAAGTATTTTAGGCCTTGCACCTTTGCTCTTCTAGCCTTTACTTCTTCCTCCTCAAACGAAAAGTCTTTTCAATCTCGGGATGAGGTCCGTACAGAAATAGACTTCACAAAAAAGGGAAACATCTCCTGCAAGCATCGTCACAAACACAACCAAAGCAATAAAAAAGGTAAAAAGTAGAAGAAAAGAAGAGTGCTTAGTCAATTCCTTAGAACTAGCTCAATAGTTGACAACTTTGGTACCCGGTAATGGTGTTAAAAACTTGACACATCTTGCTAGTGCATGGCATTCTAGTCCAGATTAAATATCATCCCCTTGGGCCAATACAACCTATTGAGTTTTGTCACACTAAAAATGCTAAGTGAGCAAATTTTTAGTGGGTTGTTTCAACTATACAAATTGGCTATTCGGGAACTCAATCAAGATAAAGTTAAAATGCTTGGGTTACCTCCCAAGAAGTGCTTTTTTTAGTAGGTTGTTTCAACTATACTGACTGGGCTACTCGAGAACTCAATCACGGTAAACCATCTGGGGATCTGATTTACCCAACAAAGAGTAGGATTCTCATATTTAACATGTGCTCTTTTTAGTTTGGATGATTCAAAAGAAGTGCATTAACCTAACTTAATCTTTTCTTTCGAAATAAATTGAATTTCCTACACAAATCCGATTATCGCTCTTTCAAATGTCCTCGCATTGGTCCAAGTTATAGACTTTGATTGCTAAGGCTCCTCTTAACTTGCAACTCTCTTTCAAGGATTACTAAGTTGAGTTCAATCTTACATGTCTAACAGTGAATTTCTCCTTCTGGTACTTCACTCAACCATCTAATACATGTAAGAAAAAGCCAAACTGACATGCATCAATTTAATCATAAGCTAAAATAAAATCATTCCAAGATCGATTGAGCACAGGAAATACAAATTAAAGATCCGACATTAATACTGGGGCAAACCAATCCCTAGATTAAATTAAACTACTCTCTCTTGTTCAAACTAAGCAACATTCAAATCAAATAAACTAGAGTTCAAGAAGTGATAAGAAAAAGAGAAAGCTTAGTGTCTATGGGGGCTCTTCAATGATCTTTCATTCTTTAACCACCCAAATACCAATTCCTTTCTCCAAATCTTCATTTGCTCCAAACAAAACTAGAAAATTGTACACTAATGAGAGATCAGTGATTGGCTGAGTGGGGAGAATGCCTTGCCCTTAGTCGAAAATGACTTCAAATGTCCAAACCCAACACTTCTCAGCCACACAATTGAAAGGGAACTAAGAGGCTCACAATTAACAACTGACCACAGACTATGGTAACCACCACGGTTTGTCCGTGGTGAGCTCTGGCCAAGAGATCGTCATTCTTTCCTTAGGCTACGGGCATATGGGATGGGGATAGCATCGTGATAGCTAAAAAATGAACCCAAGTGAGGGTCAACGCCTAGGTCAAGGAGCCTAAAACTTGCAACATGCACCAAAAAAGAATACCCAAGCATAAAATAGAAAAACGGTATAAATCATTCACTAAAACATATAATCCCCTATGAAAATATTATCAAATGAACGTGAAATGATTCACATTTACGACACTTATCAAACTTCCCTATGTTTGAACCATTGCTTGTCCCCACACAATGCCTAAAACTAAAAATTTATTAACAACCTCCTCAAGTAAGACATCAGTAGCATCTTTACCTAGCAGTGCACAAATACATTTAGAAATTTGATAAGGAATGGAGTTTTCAAAATTTCCTTAAAGCCCACTATCTCAATGTTTGAATCAATTGCCAAATCATCGAATACAATCATGTCAGCACATGAAGTAGTTGAGCTAGGAAAATTGATAGAGCCACACTTTAGTCATGTGGTACTCTTCACTCATTTGTGTTACGATATAGTTAGGTTTCCTCAACTCGCATTTCAAAGGCTCAAATCTACTATAAGCTTGCTGAAGCTCTCTAATTTTGCATCACTAGTATGCAATACACATTAGTCATCTATATTGACTTTACACGGGCTGTAATTGAGCAAAGGTAAGAGGGGAAAAAATATATATATATATATGTATTTTTTTGTGAATGTGGAGCTACTAAGCCAAAGACTAAGTGATAACCTCTCCAACTATTCTCATGAAAAATGCTCCTCAAACTAATGCTACTTAAATTCGCAAATTCATCCCCTTGTGCAAACAAATGAGGAGAATAGAGTTCAAATTCAAAAACAATTATAATCCAACAAGGCCAACCTCTTTTATTCTCGTCTTCACCCCTTCCTCGATTTTTTTTCCATTTTTTCGTTCTTCTTTTTTTTCTTCTAAACAAAGGGATTGGCTATGGAAATACACATTTAACTTCCTTTTGTTTACTTTCAACTCTTATCCAATGATTTTATAATGAAACAAGGGATCTTTCATATGAACAAATCAACACAAATCCCTTTGCTAACAAACCAAATCGATTCAGCAAAAGATCTCAATACTCCAAGCTAACTCCTAAACGAAATATTAAGAAGTGAAATCCTCTCTAATCTTGGCTTGAAGGTAAGATATGTGTTTGGCCAAAGGCTATGTATGGAGGTTCTTATCAATAAACATGGATTAAAGCATAAAGGGGCTAGTAAGGGGGTATATCATGCATACAGGGGTGGCTATTCAATCTCTGCAGTACATCAAATCAAGGAATGCCACAATCATTTTGCCTATATGCATATGCTAAGTGTGATATTGAATGAGAGTCAAAGCAAGTTATAGAGAAATAACTTCTAGGAGGAGTCACTGAAAGGGGAAAAAATAGGATACTAAAATTGATAAATTAGCCTTTTCCAGCTCAAAAGTTTCATGGGACATCTACCAAAGTCACAACTAGCTCATTTGGATCCTCATGCCATCATTCATGTAAAGAGTAATGGGGCAGTCAGTTCACACTCAAGAAATGAGCAAAACATGAAGCACATTTTTCACAAACTTATTTCCGAACACTTTTATTCACAATTGGGCATATCAAAGGATCATTCTTAACTAAAGAAGACTATTAGTCTACCAATTTTATTACTAGAGGATCATTTTTTTTCATTTTTTTTAAATGTTTCTTTTTTTTGAGTTTTCTAAATGAAAGCCTAAATAAGGTTAAACCTAAAATGAAAAATTACCCTACATGTCATGCTTCTAATGCACAAGACATGCAAAATATAAGAATGAAACTAAATGATGTAATGACATGCTTTAGCTACACAGGGTTAATCCTAAAATGCATAACAAAATGGAACCATGTACAATATATATACATATGCTCTAACTAAGGAATCAGGCATCAGACACCATTATAATTCAATTCAAGTCCCCCACGCTTGGAAAAAGCATTGTCCTTAATGCAGACACATACGTAGAAAATAAAGACGGAAGACTAAGAAGCAATAAGAAGGAAGGAGGGGAACGAGGGTACGGTAGGTGACCTTGAGAGATATGCCGAAGCAATAAGAAGGAAGGAGGGGAAAGAGGGTGGAGTAGGTGACCTTGAGAGATATGCCAATCTCTGCATGTCTCTAGACATAGATGTATCTATACTTTTCATCCTTGTTGTGCTTAATGAAATTTTCCTAGTTAATTTGAACTTGGACGCTTTCAACATAGATACATCTATACATTTCATCCTTATTGTGCTTAACGAAAATTTCCTAGTTAATGAGATTAATTTCTTATACATCATATTCATAGTGTTTTATCTTTAAATCTCCTTCCATCGTTTAGCATGTACACTTACTTTTTTATTGAAAGATGTATTTTTCATAGATCACGTCCTATGTTATAGGAATGACCTAATCATGTTTAACAACTTTATATTCATTATCTATTATAAATTCTTCTCCTTGAAGGTTGGCAAGACTAATTGAGCTACTTTACATCATATAACTACTATCTTCATAATCATTTTATTAGTATTCATCTTCCATCACTATCTCAACAATTCCTTTGTTATTTTTCAGGGCCATGTCTGGTGCTTCTTCTTCATTAAGCACAAAACAGTCTAAATGATCCAATCTTTCAATAAGTTTCTTGTTCTTCCTATTTTTGCATTCGTTCGCATAATGTCTTACTTCTATACATACCCAAGTCTTTTACAATGATTTTTTCCTGTAGGACACTAAGCAACTTTTCTAAAGAATCCATGCCTTTTGTGACTTAGATTGTTATAATACTTTCTTTTGTGTTTTTCTCCCCTTTTCTTGTTAAATTTTTTCTCTTATTAAAGTTTTGTTTTGTTATCTTTTGAGGTTCATTTCCCTATTAATGAGAATTATCATAATGTGTTAGAAATTATTTCTTGATTTTGTTTTATTTGTAGAGAACAAGACATTGACCATTGACTCATTTTCTTAAATAAGAGATTTTTGCTTCAAGAGTATCAATGACATCTGCTTTTTCAAGCCATGTAATATATTTTTTATTGATTATAAAATTGATTATATGAGGTAATTTGTCATAAAGCATACTAATATTGGCTTTATTGTGCTCAATTCTGTAATAATATTCACTAAATTCGGCAACATAAATTTCTAGAAATCTCATGTCCCACTGGGCTTGTCACGAAACCGAGCAAGCTTGTTGAGCCCTTGGGTTTGATTCGGTCGTAGCTCGGCTCAGACTTGAGTCAAACTAAGCTTGAGTCGAGCCTGAGCCAGCTCAGGAACATACTGAGCTAGGTATAAGCCCAGCAAGGCTCCACTTGGTTGATCAATTTGGTTTGATTTATCTTAATTAGTTCATTTTTTTTTTCTAGTTGGTTGTGTGGAAGCTATGAAACTATTATTATAATCAACGAAATTTTATTTTCATTCACAATTATTGAATCCAATATAAGAATCCAGAATTTATCTTGGATTATAACCTTAAATTTGGAAAATTTTTAACCAAAAATAAAAAAGCAGGATAACGAGCCGAGCTAAGCATTACAACTGTGCCCAAGCCCAAGCCCGAGCTTGAGCCTAAGCTTTACAGGCTTGGTGATCTTTGAACCGAGCCCGACCCAGAGCCAAGTTGTTAACTGACTGAGCCAAGCCTGAGCCTACCCAACTTGGGCTTGGCTTGGCTTTGTAATATATACCAAGCCCTAAGCCAACTCTTGGCTGCACCTTCATCCTCACCAAAGTCCACGCTAACTTTCCTCAATCAATATGGTCACTGCTCCAGCATTTCACTCGATTTTGGCTTGGTTTCCCACCATCTAAACAAAGTTGAATTGGGGTGATCTATCCTTTGTTAGAAATATTTGAGAGTCTACTTTGGCTTAATGCAATATAATTTCAAGTTATGATGCATTTTGATTCCTAAAAGGGACAAAAACCATAGCTCATATAGTGCAGGTTTTTGTCAAAAAATTTATTGAATTTGGGTCAAGTTAAAATCTTTCCTAATGAAGCCCAAACAAAGTGAACCAAAGTTCTTTTGATTCCTTAAGATGTCAATTTTAGCGATGTGAGCTAAAATTAGGTATTAGATTCAAATATTTGGACAAATGGTCCAAATATATGGAGTGTGCACAAAAGTTTAATTTTAGAGCAACATGAAATTTGACCTCAATTGAGGAGGGTATAGCTATTATCTTTGAGATTAATTTGCATGGGTGATTCTAATAATAAAAAGGAATATTTTTTAAGTGGCATCCCCTCCATTGGTGGAGGAGCCTTCTAAAGCTCTCTAGAAGATGGAGGAGAAATCCTTAAAAGTGCAACTCATATTGGTTGTAATTATCTTAATAATTTGGTTTATTTTCCTTGCACAATTTGTAATTCCCCTATTGATACACTTGCCTCACTATTGTGATGACTAATCCCCCCTTTTTGGTATTTGTAGGACCCATTACCTCCATGTAAATTCAACTTGAGTTGAATTTTGAATGGAATAGCTTTATCTCTGTAATTAAGACTGGTAAGTAGAGCCTTTCATTTAGAATTATTCTTTGGTGGCTAAGAGACTTTAGTAGGGGAATTTGGAGGAAAGTAGTCATCAATCATTAGTATCTTACCTTAGGTATAAACCTCACAATATATTGATTGATTAAGTTTGAATCCAAAATAAGCATCCTTTGGTGTGATTACTTTCCTTGTTTTTTATGATCTTGGGAGTTTGAGGATTCCATTCCTCATCAAGTTGGTATCAGAGGTAGAGTTTCTTTTGGGTGGTTATTAAGTCTAAACCGTTATTGATTTAGACACCTTGCTACCTTTTCATTTTCACCCCAAAAATCCACACTTTGACTCTTTAAAATTCTCATTCATTACATAACTTCATCACCCCTCATGAGTGCACAAAGAAGCCTAATTATAGCCCAAACACAATCGCTTGCCTAAACACATCCCTAAAACTCCATAAAAATCCTTCACAATAGGCCCATAAAAAAAAAAATGCGGGTTGAGATTGAGCATGACTATTCCGTCCTGCCTGGTACAACCATGCCCCCTTATCATGCACTTCCAGTTCTTTGCTAGAAAATTAGCACGGGCAGCCTGTGGCTTTGAGCATGAACATGCCACCTCTTTTTACTGCTTTCTTATCCGTACCCCCTCTAGCATGCCCGTGCTTCCGATGTTTCCATTCCTTTTCCTTTTTTTTCACCTTCGAACCCTTCCAACCATGGCTAATCAGGGAGATACTTCTCAGCCTAGGAACATTCCCCTTGAGCAAGCCCATGAGGTAGGTAAGGCCCTTGTTCAGCTTCAAGAGCAATTAAGGAAGCTAACCTAGGATGTAAGGGAATCTGCACCACAAAACCCTTACCGACGAGGCTATGATGTTTATCTTAAGACATCGAATACTCTTCCTAACATGAAGATTTCGATGAATAGGAAGGAAGCCCTAGAAGAAGAACGCATCTAAAGGGATGACCTTAAGGATCTCAAAGTTGAGGCCTTGGAATTTGATGATAATCTTAACTCGAAGAACTATCTTGATTGCGTTGAAGCCATGGAAAGGATGTTTAAACCCAAAGAGTATAATGATGAGAAGACCTTCAAGGTAGCCATTCTTAAATTGAAGGGATATGCTTCACTATGGTATGAGTACTTAAAGAAGAGTAGCGCTAGAGAAGCCNNNTTCAAATCAAACTTAGTCCAAGCTGTAAAAGCATATGGATAAGAGATTCCTGCCCCCTTCTTACAACAAGAACTCTACCTGAAGATCACCCTCTTAAGCAAGAGAACCTAAAGGTAGAAGAGTACATTTGAAAGTTTGAATAACTCCAAAGTAGGGTTGGCCTAGATGAAGAACCCAAGCTTAAGATTGCTAGGTTCATCAATAGGTTATCTCCTAGCATTGCTTACTTATGCTTTGATGATGTATGCCACATGGCTATCAAAGTTGACAAGTAACTTAAGGGTCAAAAACCCTTTCAAACCACTTCCTCTATTCACCCCCAAAGTCCCCCAAATGGTTACTCTTCCCAAAACAAAGTTAACCCTGCCCCTACAACTATCGAAGCCCTTAACAAGGGTAAAGGGATTGCTAGTGAAGCAAAGAGATTAGAGGGTAAAAAGTGTTTCAAATGTCATAGTTATAGACACTTATAAGTAGATTGTCTTAACTGGAGAACTCTCACCATTAAAGAAGTTGGAAAATTTCAAGCTATGGAGGAAGCAACTACTAAGTAGGAAGCCGAGGAGGAGGACCAAACTTTGATCGTTCTGGATGTGGGTGAACTCTTGGGAATTTTAGGAGCACTCCATGCCTAAGGGGCTCCTTGTGAGCTAAGCAAAAGGGAACAAATCTTCATACTTAATGCATTATTGGAGGCAAGATATGTGAGCTCATTGTTGATAGAGGAAGTCACACCAATTTAGCTTCCATAACACTCATTGGCAAGCTTCAATTATACACCAAGATGCATCCCACCCCTTATTCTCCCCAATGGCTCAAGCAAGGAAGCAGGACAACCGTTTCTAAGAAAGCTCTTATTGCATTTTCAGTTGTTCTATATTGTGGTCAGATACTATGGGATGTCCTTCCTATGGATGCATATCACTTATTAGTTGGTAGGCCATGGTTGTTTGATAATCATGTGATTCATAAAGGGCATGCCAATACATATGCATTCAAGTACAACGGTCGCAATCTTACTTTGACACCATGACCTCCACCTAAAACCCTTAAATCTAAGTTGAAGTGATAAAAGCCAATCTATGAGTGAAACACGAGTGGAGAGAGCCATTAGTAAGTGCA
>NCQT01064447.1:43455-54930 GCA_002740465.1 Stenocereus thurberi
CTTGGCTTTTGTGTTGTAGAAGACAAAGCTTGTCTTTAATTAAAAATTAATCAAGATTAATTAGCTTTGACTAGGTTATCAATTGATTCATGTGGAAAGTCAGGTAGTTGATAAAATGGATCAGCTAGGAAAAGCAAGCAGTTGGGCCAAGCTAACGAGCTAGGGGATGAGCCCACATGAAGGGGGGAGAGGAAGAAAAGGAGAGGTGCTTAGTGAGAGAGTGGACTACAGCTTGCTCTAGCTGGGCATGGCTGGGCCTTCGCACATGGATAAGGGGGAGAAAGAGGCACATGACCTCGTTGGCTGGTGAAGAAAGATGGAGCTAGCTAGGAACGGATGGGTTGTGGCCCAATCGGCAGAGAGGAAGAAGAGCAAGGGGCATGCTGGTTCTGCTTGATAGGCCACGTGTGGGAATGATAAAAGCCCAAGTGCAGGGTGGGGATAGAGTGCAGGAGAAGGAGAAGTCAGATTAGGCACTAGTATGGCAATGCGCCACAGAACAGGCCATGGCTACTACTAGGTGAGAGCCAAATCAAGCCCATGCGAAGGCAGTAGGTGCTGGCCAGTTTATTTCTTTTGTTTTCATTTTTTTTCCCATTGTTTGGTAAGGCTAGGCTCTTGAACATTCCAAACATGTGAGCTTAGGTCAAAACTGAGTTAAATTGATCAAGTTCATGCCCAGATTCATTCTTTTATTTTCACCTAAAAATCATATAAAATATGTACTATTTTCTCAAAAAATATATTTCAAAGACATAGGTAAAATCTAGAGTAAATTTACATATAAAATATGAGTTATCACATCTTGCTATATATAGATGCTTATAATTAACTCTTTGACTTGACTTATGCCTTCATAAGTACTTTACTTGTGCCTTTATAAGTGGCAATTAGAGTGTTCCATGCCTTAATTGTTTTTTATAAGCGGATATTCTATTAAACTCAATAGTATCTAAGGCATAATATAAAGCATTAAGTGCCTTGTAATTGTGCTACATTCTCTGATGATCTTTAGGGGTTATATTGATCTATAGGCTTCTCTAGCTACGTAGTGCCAAGGGTGTGCATGATTTGTATTGGAGTCCTTGGCACTATATTCCACAACCCATAATCTACCTTGACTAATCTCAGCTATTCCAACGGAATACATTGGCCTTTACTCACTTAACAATTAAGTCACAAGAGGTGAGATTAGCTTTGATCCCAGTTGTTCGTCCTGAGTGAGCTTTGTTAAGCTCGAGCAAATAGAGTGATCATAAATACACGTAAATATAAACTTAATTATACAACATGACTGATAATAGCAAACTTATAAATGCTGAATAATAAAGTCAGAGTAATGCAGAATGTAAAGCAGTAGTGCTTATTAGTGAGGTTTACCACTCTAACTAGGCTATATCCTCGCCAATGGTCCCTTCCTTGGGTTTCAACCACTTGTATTAATCTACTTAAGGTTTACACAATTTGTAAGCATCCAACTAAGGACTTTGATGATAAGGTGCCTTTCCATACCTCTCTTGAAGTGCTTTTTTCTAAATTCCCACTTGAAATGATGACTCTCATAGTTAACCCTCTTTCTTACAAACAAGATTCTGACAACCCTTTTGCCATCATAGAAAAGCTCAAATGTGTGTAAAAATGCTACAATGATGTGAAATTTATCATTCAAGAGTGCATGAACATTTTTTAATATGAGTTAAGCTTATGTTTCATGTACTCTTTATCTTCAGCAAGGTCTCTATAAACATAATCACTGAAAATGAGACTGTTGGAGGATGTTGAAGATGTAGACGTGGGATGCTTCATAATATTTCATTAGATGCTTCTCTATAGCGACTACTAGTTGGTTCAAGGGCCTTGAAATCCATTCACTTTTCTGACCACAACTGAGTTCTGAGTTAGTCCCTGGAATCTTATGTCCTGGAAAGGTGGTTCTTTGGACTTCATTTAATTTCTTAGTTGTATTCCTTATTAGTTAAGACATAAACTATTTGAAGATTTGATGTTGACATTCTCTAGTTCTGATAAGGTTCCCTTACAAGAAAAATGGTTTTGATCTTTGGCTAATTTGGAATTTTTATGAATCTGCTTTGTAAGCATCTCAAATGTTAGCAACTGCTATATAATCAAAAACCAAAAATTCAATCTTGCTTCTTGAAGATTGTATAATTAGATAATTAGTACGATCCTAATTAATTAAATTGTAATTAATTTTGTTAATCCAAATTAGCATAACATGGTAAAATGCAACCTCTAAAGGACAAATGATATAGCCAAACTTCAAGCATATGATGAACATATTTGTACTAAAATTTGTGCTATGTCTCCTTATTATGGAATTGTATATTTATGTAGAATTTAAATTTCATTGAATAGATACATAAATTTCATACTCAAAAGATTATTTAGAGTGTCATAAAATTCATTTTAAGTTAGTTTAAGTTAAACTAATTTTATGATTCTGACAAGGGTATGTTTTCGACAAGCAGTCAAGGTTCTTCAGAATAATTCAAGGCAGTTGAACTCTAGATTTGAAGCTCTAAGTTATCGGATACCCAATGATGTTGGAAAAAAATTCCTTTGTAGTTTCCTGATGTTTGATATGAGGATTTACTAAACTCACGTTTTCGAAAAAATATTCTTAGGACTTATTAATTTCAGGTAAATGATTTTCGGGGTGTAACGGTTTGGATTAAATGATTTTCACGTGAAAAATATTTGTTCTTGACCCAAATGTTTTTGAAACTATGAGTTGGCCCTCAGAAGGGGTGCTACTTTTGATTTTGTTGTTTCTTTAAGGTCTTTGAGGAAATGTGATTATTTTTGGTGTTTTTACTTCTTATAATGACTTTAGTAATACTAATTATCACTATCTACTACTTATATCATAAATGTTATATTTTCTATGATTATAGGTCTACCATGCACTTAACTAGAGAGTTGTGATTATTACCTAAACTTCTTATAATGACTTTATTAGTATTAATTAAGTTTTTGTATCTGTAAGGATAGTGAAACTTTAATCAAGAAATTATAATATTTAAGACATAAGGTTTGATTGAATAACATTCCTTACGGAGAAGCTTCTTTTGTTGATAGCCTAGAAGTCAAAATATTACAATGGAATGATTGAAGAGGGACTTAAAACTATTAAGATAATCAAAGGTTCTTGCTCATAAGGATATGGACAAACCCGATTTCGTTCTGCTCAAGTATGCTCAAATGTTTGTGTCCCCTCACAAGGCTCAACTTCCATTTTTATAAAGGAGATTGACTACATAGGACATCCTAGTGGCTATAGTATATATACTCTTGCAGGATATCTTCACATATAGTAGATTGCATTATTTTAATAGCTTGACACTTGACAAGAAAACACAAAATGAAGCAATAACTTTTTAGAGCACTTAATGCTGAGAAGACTAATCATTTATATTGGGATTATACAAGCCCTTATCCCCAATAATGTCTTCAAGTCATTATTATCCAGATAATCATCAAGATCTTCATTGAGTTCAAGATACTTAAGATCCCATTTCTCAAATAGGTCATATAGATATCTCTTTCTTTTTTCTGAAATATTCCTGCTCCAACACCAAAGAGATAATTGAATGCATTTGCTAAAGAAGCTCCTTTCTACCTTCATATACGTGCTTAAATTGCTATGATAAATGAAAGTAGTGTTTCCACAAGGCATTACTATCTTTCCTCATTAAATTACTGCCACGTTTGATTATAAATATTATAAAAACCAATGGCTCTTACCAAAGTAAGATCACTAACTACTTATCGCTCTAGAAACCATTCTTGTCATTGCTCATCAGGGTCATTTAGATTAATTAACTAAACAAGATAGTGAGCTGGTTTGGCCTTTCCATTTTTATAATCAATCAGTACACAATTTACCTCAATATGTAAACCTCTGTTGTATGGGACTCTTACTGGACTATCAGGAGATGTGAGAATCCAGTGGATCCTTTTAAACATACACTTTTGAAAATTAGTTAGACTTGAAAAGAATGGGTACTCTAGATCAGGTATTTCTTGGAGACCATCCGATATTCTTAGGGTTTCATGATAAAGTCATATAAAGGGATTAAATTTGCTAGGAATCTAACATCTCCAACTCTAGCTCTATTATGGGAAAAGATTGTAGCATCCCATGATTCCTAAATATCATAGGAATAATCATGATAGTAGTCGATGCAAATAGCATACCAGTGGCTAAATCATTTTTCCTAAACATAGGAAGTTATTTTGCTTGAACATCATAAGAACATGACACTACGGCAAGTGCACAGGGGTTATAGTGTAGTTTAGGTATCGTTCCCATAGAGACCAAATGTCATGTATTACGTTTTTACCTACTACAAAAGGCTAACTAAATAAATTCCAATAATTATCGCTAATTAACTATAGGGAAATTCAATCAAATTAAAAACATCAAGGGTATTATTTCACTTAGTAAAGAGTTGGATTGTTAGACTTAAATATGCACTTTACCAAGATCCGGATGATTCAAAGGAGCATAATCGAACTAAAAATTTCGTCTTTTCTTTCAAAACAAACTGAATTACCTAAACTAATCTAATTAACATTCTTTCAATTGTACTTCGTTTTTAGTATTGGTTATAGATTTTTTGACTGCTAGGACTTCCTCTCAACAAATAACTTTCTTTTAAGAATCATTAAATTAAGTTCTAACTTGATGTCTTAATAGTAAGTTTCTCCTTTCAGTAGTTCACTCAACTATCTAGTATAAGCAAGCAAACCTGACAAATAATTTACTCACAATAATTCATTCAGAAGATAGAATTCAATAATACCAATTCAGATAAAGCACAAACGCTAAAAATTAAAGATCTAACATCAATACTTTGGCTACAAATCCCTAAATTGAATAGAACTACTCAGGCATAATTGGAATTAACAACATTTAACAAGAGTTTAAGAAGAGATTGGAAGGAAAGAAAGTTTAGTAACAATAGTGGTCTTCAATGGCTTCCCAATCTCCAAGCCTCCAAGTGGAAATCTTCCACTTCAATTCCCCCTCTTGCTCCAAACAAAAATTAAAATTCCTAAAACCAGTGATAGAAATGAGATAGAGATAAGTGCTAGACGTCTTTTTTCTCTTTCTTCTGCAGCTGAAAAACCCTTTTTAAGCATGAACTCGGCATCCTCAGCCATGAGATAACACTACAAAAAAGGTTGCTCCCCTCCACATTTAATTTTGCTAATAATGACACTCATAAGTGTAGAAGTAGCAGTTGTGCACACTTAAGCTAAGTGTGGGGAAGGTAAGTGTGTGGAACTATTCTCCACACTTAATGGAAATGCGGATAGAGTTATATTTCCCACACTTGTAATTGCAGAGTAAGTACTAATTACCCATAATTTATGTGTGGTTATTGTGCACTATGCCCACTCTAGAAGATGCAAGAACTTATAATTTCTCCTACACTTAAAAGTGTTACTAGTGTCGTTTTAGTTTTTTAAAAAATAATAATGCTGGTAATTAATATAAAACTTACTAAATTAAAAGTAAAACAATTGTATACAACTGTTGCTTTTTTAATTAACAAGTTTTATACTAATTATTAGCATCATCCTACAAAAATGAATAAAATTAACAAATCGACAAATTAAAATAGATCAAACATCAATTAATTAAATATAAATTGCACAGTAGTGCCTAAAAAAAGGTAATTGTAGACATAGCAATAAAGACTAATGTAACCAAAACTAAATATTTTTGCATTGTTTTGAACCCATCCTGCTAATTTTTTTGTTCTAACTAGCTGATTGAACATTTTATTGCTCTATATACTACCTAAAACTATGCTTGAAAAACATGCCAAACGTCCAAGAATATACCCCCCAAAAAAAAAATCCATCTTCAATTTCTTCACTAAGAGAAGTTAGCTCCAGAAATGTAACCTGTCAGACAATTGAAACACACAAAAAAATAAATTATTAAAAACGATAACCAAAAAGATTAACTAAGACACAGACAGCACATCAGCCCCACAAGTATAGCACTAATCCACATGGCAATGGAAAAAAACCTCACCATAACTGAGTTCAACCAACAATAGAACTGCAACTAAGTTCAATCAACTGTAGAACCTAAGTGAGTCCATTCAAACAATAGAACCCCAACTTAGTTCAACCAATAATAGAACCACAATCGAGTTCAATCAATAATACACCCACAACCTAGTTCAACCAACAACCAAGTTCAACCAACAATAGAAACGTAGTAAGTTCAACCAAACAATAGAACTCCAACAAGAGAATCACAATAGAAATGAAACAAGAATAGAATGACAAATGCAGTTAGTTTGACTAATTAACAATAGAACCAACTGAGTTCAACTGATAATATAATCCAACTAAGTTTGACCAAGAATAGAACCACAACTGGGTTTAACTAACAATAAAACCCTAAATAAAAATGAATAGCATACACTTACTAGGTTGCTGAAGAGTAGCGAACAAATTTTCGTAAAGAATCTTACTCAGTAAGTCTCTGTCTACCTTTTTTTTACCCTCTATATAGGCCTGCAATAAATGATGTTTAATTTTTAGAAATATTTAACCCAAAGTAAACAACAAATCAAACCTTGAATGTAAGAGCATACAAGCATTTATATACCATGCCGGCCTAGAAAATAAAGAGTAAACTCTCTTCTCTTTGCATTCCTGAAACTTTTCACCGTGTGTGGATTTTCCTCGATCACCTTATCCACTAACTTTTCTATCTCAGCGCGACCACACTTAGCATTCATCAAATGAAATCATTTGGTGAGGATACTTGAAGTAGGAAAAACATAGAAAACCACATGCATACACGAGTAAAAATACACTAGAACTAGAGAGTCCATAATATCTGTCAACAATTATTTACCTGGTTGTGTAGTGTCTTATTTGCTTGCTTTTTGGGCAAACTGAGACTTGGCTGAAAATTAGAAGTATCTGCTTCCTTCCTCTTTTGTCCGTTGATCGAATTTTGTGCTTTTTGATTATATTCAATTCCTACAAGTCTTCAACAACCATCTCTAGAATCTCATCATTTTGGGTGACACCATCATTACAAGTCCCAAACTCAACTCAAGTGCTCTTTGAATTTGTAAGGTTACAAGGCAAACGATTGACCTCCTCAGATCATGAGTGATTACGAGGAGTAAGGTTGTCTTTAAGATAACCAAAACAACCAAATGAGTTGGATAATCTATTCTAATTTAGCAAATATCATATTAGGGAAAAAAAGATGCACTTGCGTTGTTGCATAGGGATTAATTACCCTAGAGAACATAAGTTCTCCCAAAAGTGGTGAAGGCGTAGAAGTTAAGCTAAGACCCTTATTAGCTCTCCGGATGCTTTTCAGCTGAGCGAAAACAATAGTTAAATAATTACCAAATTATATAAATTGCTCAAATAATAGGTACTAGAAGTATTTCACTTCCACGTTTGCTCTTTAGATTGTCACATTGGATTGGGGTATCTGTCTAGTAAAAGTGAAAATTAGCAGATATCTTACCTACTGTCTTTGGTGAAAATTAAGCCTTCGAGCGATGCTAGACTGCTTTAACCAATCAAAAGTATTTGTACTTTCCCATATACATGTGTTTTGACCATCCAACTACATAAAAAATACAAAATGAAAGGAAACTTCAATAACAAAAAGTTAACTATGCAAGGTTTTCACATTACAGTATAATGTTATGCTTATATGCACAGAATAAGGACTTACTTAATCTACAAGATTATGGGGTCACGGCATGTCAATTGTGGAATTTTCCATCTTATTTGTCACACGAATATGTTTGTTGCCGATTTGAGTTGTACAGGACTTGTTAACTCCTTCAAGTGAATTTGGCTAAACAAAAGTAGTAGTCAGATAATTATATGATTGTATAAGATGAAATAGCTAATGAAAACATAATTGTAACTGTCATGATTATGAATTTCATCTTTACCTAAGTGGCACAACATGAAGCTAAATCAAGAAAATAAAAGAGTGATTGTTTTGCTTTATTAGCACCTGCATGTTCTCTTTGCTTGCGGCACATCATCTTTGCTGACTTACTTGCAAACACCCAAAATTAGGTAAGATAGTGTTTAAAAATTTTAAGTTCAACAAAAGATTTTGTATGGGAAGAGCACATTTATACTCATATAGAATGTGAACTTACTTGGTGAAGAACATGAGGCGACCTAACCTTTATCCCTTAGTATAGCGGAAATTTCAATTTAACCAACTAAAGGTGTATTAGTCCTTTGATTCTCTTTAACATCATCACCCTAATCACAAACCAAGAAGAAACTTACATTGACCTTATCCGAAGTGTACATATCACACAAGATGGCTCAAAACATTTAGACTCTTTTACTTTGTATGATTTGCTCATGGCTATTCACGATATTCCAAACAAATCATATCTATTCATGATATTCCAATTTGGGGACCTTGTTTAAGTAGCCATTAATTGTGTTTTTCATGGGTTATTTTCAATAGTTGAGGCTAAAGAAGATGTTCCAAACTAAAGATGTCAAGTAAATGAATACCTATTGTCGGAGGTGTTGGAGTAGAAATACAAGCTTGGCCTTGATCTTTCAGTGTTAGTTTTAGTTCTAGGTCCTTGAGGTCTCTAGAGTCCAGATCAGTTCTAACTGTTGCTTATGGTGATATAATTATAGCCCAAAGCAACACTAGTAAAAGACACCAAAAAGTCATATTAATTGGTTCAATAAAACTCTGAGTAAATAGGTTCATCATAGGATTCCAACCATCCATAGAAAATCCCAGTAGATTCTGGCAATTTAAGGGGATAGGACAAGTCAACAAACACCCACTTCTATCTGCAGATATCAGGAGAGATAGATATTTTGATTAAATTAAGCGTTCAATGAGTTCAAATCCACAATTAGAAAGCCCTCAAATCAGAAGATCATAAAAGCAATAGGTTGAAGAATTCTTTTGATTTCTCAAATGTTGAGTGAATAGAGATTGAACGAATGAATTTGCTTACCTTCCTTCACGAGTTTGGATGTGAGGCCTACACAAATTCTTCTTCAATTTCGGCCGACTTAATCAAGAAGCCTTCGACACCTTACCGAAATTCTTCTTTGATTTTGGAGGTCTCAATCGGAAATTGCTCAAGTTGCTTCTGATAAACAACCCAGCGCTCTAGGGATTTGAACCAGTAGCATAAGAATGAATAAGTTGATCAGGTTGCCCAGCGCTCAAGCTTTCAATCGATTGAATGAATTGATCTGCTTCAGCTATTTCAACAGTCAACCCGGTGCTTTGAACATTAGGGCAAGAATGAACGAAGCAGAGGTTTTCGAGTGGCTGACTAAATTGAATTAGCCGCTATTTTATTTTCTCTATTGGTTGGGCGCCCAAAGTAAAAGTTAGGCGCGCTTACTGTGTATTATACTCATAGACCTAAATGACGTCGCACGTACTTAAATTTTTGTGTATTGACTAATTTTGTAACTGCTGTAAAAAAATTCTATATAAATATTGATAAATTTTGTAAAAACTATTTGATAATTATTATAATAAAAACAAATTAAAAATTTTTGTTAAATTCCCTACATTTAATAAGTGTCATAAAAGGTTTATTACTTCTGCACACTTATTAAATGTGGAATCAAGAACATTATCAAATTTTATCAATTTTCTCTCCACACTTCAATTAAATGTAGCGATGCAAATGCGGGACGATGCATTATTTTTTGTAGTGTGAAAGAATACAAATAGGCAAGCAGTTTTAAGCTCACCATGGACGATACCGTTCACTACGAAGCATTTGTGGCTGCCTCTGTATCAAAAGTCTCTGGCTCTTCTTTCTTCTCCATGGGCATGGTGACTTGGGAGCATTCGTGGGAGTCAAATCACACTCAATTGGGGTCAAACAGGGGCAAAAAGGTCTAAAAATCGGCAAAATACAAGAAAGAACCATACCTAAGCATAAAATAGGAATGCAAGCGTTGATTATAATACGAAGTTCATAATTCTAACCTAAAAATGCAGCAAAATAACCCCAAAATGAAGTATACTCTAAGCATTGTCAAACTCCAACATGCTTGAACTGTTGCTTGTTCCTAGGCCACTATGAAAACCAAAACTATAATGAAGAACCCCTCAAGTAAACATAAGCAGCAACATCAATAGCCTAACTGAGCCAAGAGGTTAGCCCAAACTGAAAACATTGCAAAACAAATAAGAGAAGGAAGTTTTCAAAATAAAAGTAAGTACCATCATATCAAACATTGAATCCATCACCCAAATAAACTTAAGCAATTATATTGGCACGTACAATAGGTAGAGCTAAAAGAACCGGTGGACCTTCACTTTAGGAATGAAGCACTTATCACTCATGTGTTTAAAATATAATGATGATCTCTTAAATCTCATTCCAAAGAATCAACTCTACCATAAGCTTCACAAGACGATCGAATTCGCCACCACTAAAATGTGAAACACATTAGATAATCATGAGGACTTTGATAGGGTTGTAATGGGGCTATGAGTGAAGGTAAGAGGAGAACAGATATGTTGGGCTTTGTAGAGCTCAAAGCTAAAGACTATGAATATAAATCATCTTTGTCCAACTTTTTAGAAAAGTGCTCTCCTCACACTAAACACCAATACATCTCAAATACATAAAATTACCCCCTAGTTGATCAATAATGCGAAAAAGTGTCGAAGTATATGCAATATGAAATTTATACCAAATCCTTGTATTATTTTGCTTCTCCCTTTTTTGCTTCAATTTTTAATTTTTCTTGCCTTCTTGATTTGTTGTTTTTTTTCTTTTTTTTTCCTTTTCAAAGAGAAGGATTATGGTAAGAGAAATTGTGCACTTTTCAACAACTTTTCTAATAACTCACAAAATTCAACCCAATTGACACCGAGGGAAATACCGTATAAATCTCTTATTGCATACAAACAAACAACAACAAACAATAATGTCATTATCCATAACTACTCTCAATCACTTATGAAACTCTATAGTCTTGACTAAAAAGGTAAGATATGCATTTGGCAAAAGTTCATTATTATAGGTTTCCATCAAGCAAAAAAGGTCAAGGCTCAAAGGGTGTAGTAAGGGATAAATCATACATAATAAGGGTGGCTATTTGGTCAATGTAGCTTATAAATTCAAAGAATGCCTTAATCATATCACCTAAACATGCATGCCAAATGTGATCTTGAATAAGAGTCAAGGAAAGTTCTAGAGATTTGAAATCTAGGAAGAGCCACACATGAAGAAGAAGATGAGACTAAAATGATGAATTAGTCCACACAAGCTAAAAATCTCACGAGGCAACTACCAAAGCTTAGTAACTCATTAGATCACATGTGCTAAATATTCATGCAAAGAATCATTGAGTAATCGAATCACAGTCAACATGACAGACAAAACATAAAGCACATTTCAAAAACTTATAATCAAATATTTT